>VUQR01010219.1:14534-45057 GCA_015108515.1 Hemichromis elongatus | reverse complement strand
AGGTGGGGGTTGTGATGTCACAGAGACCCTGGACTTCAAAAACTAGAATGAAAACTCTTTCCGAAGTAAGGGTATGTACCAAATTTGGCTAATAATCTCAACCTGTAAATATATTAGGGGCAGTAAAACTCATATGTGTTAAGGGTATTAACTTAGTCTGCAAGACTGAATTATAACCTCACTTGAACCACTGTAGAAACCTGAAAACTGTAGAATGACAACACGGAGAGATTATAAATTACAATATAAATTTGCAGTTGACATCTATGACGACAACGCTAAATTGCTGTCCGACTTTATTCAGCACTACTTACAATATATTATTAAGCAATGGTAACAAATTGCAGTTGACTGCACTTCAGTGTGTGCAATCTGACCCTCTCAGGAAAACGAGCAATAAAAAGAGCCACAACTCCCTGCGTGGGATGGTTTCACTTTCAGGGTCAGTAGACTTTCCAAAGTAACAAGCCGAGCATATGCCGCCGCAGTTCCCCTTATGTCCCAAGAAAGACCCAATTAATTCATCAATCTGTACACCTCTGTCACTGCCTAGTGCATTTTAGCCCCTTGCCAGCAGAGCTCTATCCATTACCGGCCAGGTTGTTCAGCTCTCTCCTCAGCCTGGCTGCCAAACAGCCATCCAGGGTGGCTGCTGGGTAATTACACATTGCCTTGACAACGCACGATTGTTTTCCTAGCAGTATATTACTTCATTAGTACTTCCCAACATGCTGGGGTTTTTTTTTAAATGTCACATTTTTTCAACCAACTCAGTCCAATCTCAACTCGTCTGTATATCATAACAATCATTAATAACTGTCAGTCGGCAGCATCAGTTCAGCACAAGGGCTGCCTCATTAGCATGGCCCAGCATTTGTTCTGTGGAGAGGCTGATTATTTTCTACAACAGGCCAGGCCAATTACTTTAGTGAAATGGTATCACATAAATCAAAACTTAACAAGGTGGCAAATTTGAAGTTATCTGATTCCAAGAGATACTGTAACTAATATGTCACTGTCACAAGTGCTCTCTGCAGGTATGCCTCCGCCATACCGAATATATCATCCCACAGGATCTCAGAGGCTTTCTAGAGGAAATTACCATATTCAGAAAAGCGGGTATGAAAATGGGAGGGTTCAAGCAAACTGGCTTTGGGCTGTGCAGAGGGTGAAGTGGATGGAGAAAGACTGATTCATGCTCTAATGTCTTTTCAGGCCATCCCGAGCAATATAACATTTCGGCTTTTCTTGGAGCTCAGACCTCTCCTTTTACTCTTTACATGATGATGTTCATCCATCACGTCATGACAGCTACATCAAACCAACAACAAACATGCAAACCCAGCAATCTAAAATATGCTGACACCACACGCAAACATGTAAATACTAAACACTTAAGCTCTGCTCTGAGTGGCCTTTTTGTCTGTTTAAACTATATTTCCATCCTGCTGGGAATTCCCGCAACCCAGAATGTGTGATAAAATACACTTCTGTCCGTTAGGCACTGACACAAGAGCGATTGCAGAAGCTGTGTAAATGGGTTTCTGTTTGTTTGCCCTTGTTTCTTCTCCCTCCACTAACAGAAGCTGCAGTATGCGCTGCATAATGACTGGTTTTTACTCGCTGTTAGTTAAAGAGAGATTACCTCTCACTAAAACATTCACCTCATCTTGATGTCATTTGCTCCATTTGTTTTCCACTGTCTGCAGCACTGCCTCTGCTCATTTCTCATTTTTAAGTGAGGATTGAGGACAGATGGATGCGAACTCAAAGTTTCTGATCTTTAGCAGAAGTTATGGAGGGTTATCTTTGGCTGTATATCTCTGCTCTGGCAGAGCTCCCCTGGTGATGAAGGATTAACCACCGCAGCTGTCTCTTCCCCAGGATGATGCAGTGCACTGCTCCCCGACACGACAGCATCACTTAATCTTAATGTCCGCTTCTCCAGAGCGGCCGCACAGGACAAAGCCAATCAGCATCACATGCCATGGGGATGGACCTACAGCTTGGCCCTGGAGTTTCTCACCCTTGCAGGCCTATTCATCAACTTCAGCCACACCAATCCCAGAGTTCTCCCCTCGCAAACCACAGCTGAGCCGCCCAGTGATGTATAGGACACTGAGGGAGGGGGGCCCAGGCCTGCCGTGCACAAGAGAACACTTATCAGATTGCACATTATGCACTGCTTTGTGTTACTGAAGGGGGAAAAAAAAGAGGAAAGAAGTAATGAATGTACTCAGCCTTCCTTCAGCCCAGACCACCTATTTGCTGTGTTTAAAGAGATATCTGTTCAATAGTGCTCTAGCATTAAGGATGAGGTAGATCTAGAATAATGATCACTGTTCATTTAGATAAATTGCACTCAGAGAATCCATTTGTAAAGATCTGAATTCAGCTGGAAGCAAAGAGAAGGGAATATTTGCTCCACATCCTCCCCAAACTATTACTGGCAATACAGGATGTGCATGCCTCACAGTATGGGGGAAGCTATCTCATAATCTCATGCAGGTTGCAGTCTTTATGATATGAAAATGCACACAGTGACATATGCAAGGCACATGTTAGTCATCAACTTAAAAGCAAGAACAAGCTTCATTTTCTGGCCATGTGATGTTTAACATGTAACACTGCTGAAGGGGAAGGGTCGGGGGGCATGTAAAGCGAGGCATATGTAAAGCATTAGAAGCTAATCGCTGAGAAGAGCACGCTGCATTGGTGCAATATCAAAGAACAAAGTAGGAATACATACAGCTAATCCTTTAAAGTCAAAGACGTTTGATCGAGGGATAATCATGCCCTATCGTGACCCATCCTGATAATATAAAACTACGCTAAACAATATGATGATAGCCTTCCTGTAGCAATGAGAGCACTTTGCCAACACCAGCCATCAACCCCCATTGTGAACCTGATAATAAAGAGATGACACTTTTATGATACCATAATTAACAGTGCTCTAGGATGAAATTAAATCAATATGCCCATCTAATATCATTTTCCCTAGTTATGCAAATCAAACATTCAAAGCCCTTGGAAAGTGATATGAATTGCTTTCACATTTCAGTTCACACATATTATCATATCAGACCTCTTGGGTTTGATGACATGGAGGATGGGGGGGGGACTTAACGATGTGAAGACTGCGCTGGGGAGATGAGAGCGACTCTGACTGCTGATTAGCTCGACGAGACAACAGGATGATAATGTGAGTGCTAAGATTAAAACAATTCTACTTATTTCTAAGATAAAACAGTAAATCACCCCGTAGTGGGGATCAGAGTGGAAAAAAGAAATCTGGAGAATGTTACACATCAGATTTAAGCACCTCTGCTGCAGAGTAACAAAACGTCTACCGTGCCATAATGAGATAAATTATAACTTTTAATTCCCCAGAACACATGCTAGCACCCTTTTTAGAAACCCTGTTTCTCTGCAGTGGGAGGTGAGGTGAAAGTATACGGCCTTTCCCTTTATGGATATGAGACAAAAGGGAGGCTGTGATGGCTGGGTGCAGACAACGCTAGCAGCGGCGGAGGGGGTGGCTAATGGCCGTGATTAATGACAATGGGCCAGAGGAGAGCTGGGACACCGGCGCTACATATATCATCCCTTCTCATCAGTCTATGCACCTCTGTGGCCTCTTCTCTGCAAACCGGCACACTACAGCAAGAAGAAGAAAAAAAAAAAAACACCTCATCTACTCCCAGTCAGCATACCACCGAGAAGGTTCCAGCATGAGTCTTTATGGGCGTCGTAGATGATAGCTAAGCAGGGAAATGACATGTAGAATAAGATACAATGAGTAAAGGGGAGGTAGCTGCGTGTGTGATCACTCATGTTTTTCATGAACTGAATACTTCCTGTGCTTAAGTCAGATTTCCAAGGTCTAATCTTCCATATGGAGAGAGATGAGTTATTGGCTATTTATGAATAGAAGTGATGATGAATGGTGCTGCATTTATCTGCATAAGTAACTCCAAGGGCTGGCACAGAAGTTCAGGCAGCTATAATAAACATAGTTTGCACTCAGGGGCAGCTCTTTATTTATGAGGCTCTGCGAATAGATATTATGTGGCCATCATAGTTCCCTTCATTCCCTTGAGGAGAGGACAGGAAATAGCTCCTATATATGGAATAGATTTAGAGTTTAAACTACTCTGACCAAGCTCAGCGCCATCAGTGTAATAAACTCTACTCAGGGTTTAGTTATGGCCATTTAATGAACTGCATTCTTATGGGAATTAGAACACACTCTGGGACTTGTGGTTTTAATTAGGAGGCACCTTGGTGGATCCTAGTTAATACCTCTGACTTACTGAAAACATGGCAAATTAATCCCCAATTAATACTACAGACAGATTTAGCCATTATGAAACTCCTTTCGCATAAAGGGATAAAAATATCCCATATGTTAATAGTTTAATCTTTTTTTCTGTGATGAGAAAACCATCCCCACAGAAAACAAGTTCTGCTAACTCTTGACCTCCACTTTGCCTTCTTTAGTACGCAACAAAGTGACAACAAAACCATTTCCTACCTGTGTTGGAGACTAACTTTGGGAATTTATAGTGTGAAACAAAGACATTTATGCTTTTACTTTAATTCAATTGCATTTCAGTGTAAATACTAGAAAGTTAACAAATGGTTATCTTAGCAGTGCTAAGATAATTTAAGTCATTTACTAAGCAGATTAATTAAGCTAACCAGCAGTATATAAAGCAGCTGCAATTAGTTATAACTTTAGCCAAATACAATATCAAGACTGCTGCTACTGCTACTGCTGCTGCTACAATTACAACTACTACAATTTCCATCACCATAATCTTAGAATAATGATCGCAGTATATGTATACACTACTACTTTTAGTGTAGAAGTAGTACTCTGGGGTCACTGAAATGTGTTTTCATGCATATCATCAAACAGTGATGCTAACAGTGCCTGTAACTGACCATGTCTTTAAAAATGAATGTACAGCTCGCAAAGTGGAACAACAATAAATATGTGCATTTATTATTCATTTGATGGGTGTTTACGAACAGCCGTTTTTGCCATTATGAACATAAAAAGAAGAGTTAACATACATGTCTATGTTTTTATATATGAGCAAGGGAACAAGCGTCAAAGGCCTGGAAATAAATGCCCATTGCATGGGATTTATGCAAGTAATAATAATAAAAATAATAATAATGTGGAAAATGTGTGAACAAAGACCTAAATATCTTAACTTCTTGACCATTTTTTAAACTGAACCACTAGAAATGTCAAATTTTGTTTGAACTCTCACAAAACTTCCTGGAATTTTCTATAATCTATATGCAAATTATATCTATATCTAGATATTTAGCTATTGTTTTACTGACAACTGTTTTTTGATCTTACTCTTGGCATTTTGGCTATTTTCCCCACACAAAAGGGTAGACTTGAGGCTTGTCAGGAAATGCTAGAGTTATATTTCTAACTTATAAGAGATGTCAACCAGCAACTGCTAGCAACTTCTAGCAACCACTCTCCAACCAACTGGAGAATACGCTGGTGATCAGCTGAGGTTGCCAATAGGAGTCGAACACCAGTCACTAGGCCTGTGTGACTGAGCAACTGAGATGCTGAATTTGACTACAAAATATTGATAACAGCAACATCAACAAAACATTGTAAAAAAAACATTGTAAAACAAAATGAAAATAATTTAGGCCAACTCCTTTTAATACAGATAACTTTAAGTCTTCATAGGAAAGAGTAAAATAATAATAATAAAAACTTGTGCATGGTCAGCTATAGAAGTTCAAGTCCAAGAATTGCCCAATTTCATTGGTCAAATTACAGCACATTTATATTTTCTTTCATATCTTTCTTCTAATTACTTCTGAAAACTCTCTACTCTAAGACATCCAAACATTACAGTGAATTTCAATTCTTGCACTCGAGCAGCATCAGGCTTCTCGTTCTTTTCCTGAGGGCAATTTGTTTAAGAGAATGCTGCCTTTAAACTGTTCCCCTCAGGAATAATTTCTCTCCTTCACACTCAATTCTTGTTTAATTTTAGAAAACAAGCTGATAGGTAATTAGTCATTAATCCAGTCTTCTGCGTTTTAAAATTGCTTGCTACTGGCAATAGTTAGAATTTAGCGCTTTCCTTTTGCTTTTTATTGCTTATTAAATGCACAAACAAGGCATCTTGGGAAGAAAACAAGGCATCTTTTGTCTCACCAACTGTTTTCTCCTATTTTCCATGGGTGCTACGTATAATTAATATCTCAGCCGTGCCGGAGGTTGTCATTTTTCAAATGGTTTCCCTGGAAATGTTCTACACCTCTTAATGGCCCTGCTAATGCTGTAGCTGTCATGTCTTGGACAGCTGCACTTTTACAAGACAAACTCAGCTGTGCCACGGGCTTCTCTGTGGACTTACTCACTCAAAGGCTTAGAGGCTGGTGCTGCCAGCTGGCAATAGAACACATAACATTTGATTAATCTTTACCTTGTGTCTATGAATGGCAAGTCACCTTCCAGTAGTGTCCCTGGTGTGCAGAATATTTTTACAATTTTCTGATGGATGATGGATTGGACAAACAGCCACAAATTCAATTCAAACCAGATGACCACATACTGATGGCAGCCAGTGTGTTAAGAGCTGAGAAGATCTGTATAACATACTTAAAGCATTCAAAGTACAAAATCAAAGAAATTGTAGGACTAATATATTTGGGTGTGAATAAAATACTGTGGTTCAAATATTTATACACTTGTAGAGAATCAGATGTGTATTAGGAGTATTTAACAATCTGGGGGTCAGCATCTACTAAACAGCCATAAAATGTTCTAAATTGTCACAACATAATACCTTGGCAACCACAGGTTACTAGGTAAAAATGCATATTCCCCAGCCAGTTAATGAATAATTGCTGACAGTTACTAGGGAAAATTGGTCGCAAAGACAATGCTGCACCATGAAAACCTCCTTGATTGCTTTGTTTGCGAGCATAATGCTGTAGTTGCTTTTGGAAAACTTATCTGGAAACACTTGCCAACTGCTCACTGAGAGGTGGTGAAAAATTGAAAAAATGAGACCAGATCCAGAAATGGAGAACATTCGCTTTAAAGTCAAAACTTTAAAGTAAAATTGGTGCCAATTTTATTGTAAAGGAAAATGTTCTCTGTTTCCGGTTCGCTCCACAGTCTCTGCAGTTTTTCTACCACTTGGTGATTAGTAAGCAAGTGTTTGCAGAAAAATCCATGTCAACCATGCAAACGTCAACCATGCAAACTGTGGAAGAGGTTCTCAGTAGAGTACCATATATCACTTTCTGTGCAATTTCACACGTAAAGCCAGCAACCTTGCCAACTGGTCTGGGAATACACACATTTCCATAGTGACTTCTGGTTGAACACTGTTTGTCAGTGACAGGGTCTATCAGTCTCCGAGTTTTTGCGGTCAATTTCACAGCAACTGCCTGGGACCTCTCTCAACCAGTCTTGTATTACGCATTTTTTCCTAGTGACTTTTTATTGCTGGGGGGTTACTCACCTGTGTCTAGGCCTGTGCGACAGGGCCGTTAATGGTTGTAGCTTATGTCTGAAAAAAATCTTATTAGAGAACGCTCCCTAATGATTACTCTTAATGGGGACAATGGGGAGTCCTTTTAGACCTTTCAGGCCACCCGACCCAGCAGAAACCCTAGCTTACTGATTAGTAAAAATAAGACAGACACTGTTGTGTACGATTCACGGGTAACTGGCTAGCCACCTCTGAGGATACGAATGTTGACACATTAAAGTCTTCTGAAAGTATAACACATTATGAATGAGCTGGAAAAATCAGTTTTGAATTTAACTTAAGGCCCAAACAGCATTTATTCTGCTTTGTGAAGAAAGGATTTGATCATACTCATCCTCTTTGAGCTTTCTAACTGTCCTCTTTGAAGACATTTTTAGTGATATATTTAGTGTTTTTCATGCAAAAACAAAAAGAAAGCTCGGTTAAAATTCCTCCATCACAAAAACAAAAGATCCTCTGAAGTAAAGACATGCCAGTCGTGATAAGTAAATCATCATGATGCGTGATCTAATCACTGGCTAAGCACAAGTGCTGCTGTTTTCTTCTTTTCAAACACTGTCTCTTTATTCCTTTCCTGAGAACACATATTGTTGACTGTGAGATGGTTATCATAATTCACAATTCAGTTCAGCTCGAGTTCAAGACAAACACTTTATATGCTTGTTACTTCCTAATAAGATGACGCGGACAAAGCTGCTTTTTGCACATGTGCGTCATGCATGCAGTGTGTGTATGAGCAGTGGGGAAACAAAGATGGCGTATAACCACCAGGTGTTGCTTGAAGTGAGAACACCACGAAAAAGAACTGATCAAGAAACAGGACGTTTGTGGTCACAGGACATAAGACACTGCACAAAAACAAGCTTGCCTAAAAGACAACAACTGTAAAAAAAAGAATTTAAAAAGACAAAAAACTGCAAGCCCCAGTTGGTTTACATCTCTATCTTTGTTTGAAACACAGCATGACGATGGCCCTTCAACCCCCATTTTCCAGAAGCTTAGACCTGGTTGTTTGATGAGGGCTTATCCCTCAGCTGACATGTTATCATTGGACAGGCCTCTGGCTGCGCCAAAAGAACAAGCTACGCAAAGGATTAGCCTCCACACTCGTGCTAATGCAGTCAAACTGTCAGAGAGATCAAAGCTGCTCACTCCAGATTAAGACCAATTAAAGTAGGTGGCCCTACACAAATTAATAGCTGGAGCGCTCACCTGTTAAAAGGAGGAAACACAGCGAGAGGCTTTGTTCTCTTGGCTGAAGTCAAAAAATGCCGAGCTTTCCTGTTGTCAGTCGGTTATGTGTTATGGCAGGCAGTCAGCAAACAAAATCATTTGTTTCATGAGGTTATGAAAAACTGCATGTGTTTATTGCATGGCAGTTACACCCACACGATCTCAAACCACCAGACGAGAGCAGTTACATCCCAATGCTAACATGGCAGTTGTGATTGCTTCCTTTAATGGAGCAATTTAAAATAATTGGCACTTTGCTTTGAAGGCCACCTTCTCATTATTAGACTTTGATTTGGCTTTTACAGTGTTGTACATTTTGTTACATAGTGCACATACTGTGTAGAGTGTAGAGCAGCCGCCAAATCCATTAAGCTAGGCTACCGAGAGGACTTCTTGCCTCACTTTTAAAAGGTTAGAATGACTAAAAAAAAGAGACACTTTGTCATTTGTCAACACCGCTGGTAGCAAACCCCGAACGTAGACTTGGTTTTCTGTGCAAAGGTTTTAAAGTGTGATACATCTTTTTTGAAAGTTTAGGATTATTTAGTGCAAGAAGAATGACTTATTATATTCATATTTCTTCATATGTTATTGTACTACAGTAGCTTTCTATAATTCACCATTCAAAATCTTTTTTTTTATATATATATATATATATATATATATTTACTGTCTGAAACTTATCTTTACTTTAAAGTCAACTTTCTTCTGATTGGCAGGTGGGTGGGGCTTCTTTGTTCACCTGTATACAGTAAGTGAGTGCTTTATAAGTGGCACTTTCCTAATTTTTCATCTTTTTAAAATTTATATCACACATTTTTCCAAATTGTTTTAATATCAGACAATCAGAATAAATACAAAAAGCTATTTTTAAATGACTTGACTGAAAAAGTTTGTAAAGCAGCCCCAGACCACCACACTACCACCACCATGCTTGGTTAAACTTTTGTCTCATCTGCCCACAGGATATTTTTCCAAAAGTTTTGGGGATCATAAAAATGTTTTTGGCCAATGTGAGATGAGTTTTTGTGTTCTTTTTGGTCAGCAGTTGTTTTCACCTTGGAATCCCACGTCGCTTTCTCTTTGTTGAGTCATGAACACTGACCTTAACTGAGGCAAGTGAGGCCTGCAGTTCTTTGGATGTTGTTCTGGGTTCTTTTATGACCTCCTGGATGAGTCTTCAAAGCACTGTTGGAGTAATTTTGGTAGGCTGGCCTCTCCTGGGAAGGTTCACTGTTCCAAGATTTCTCTATTTGTAGATAAAATCTCTCACGGTGGTTTACTGGAGTACCGAAGCCTTTGAAATGGGGTTGGATGATGTGTTACTTTGTTTCCCTTTGTCACACAGGTTCTGTTTAATTGATTTTTTTTTCTATTCAGCATGTCTGGCAATAACCCAGCCTGAGTGTGGTTATTCAAACTGTCCACATCTCTCCAAAGAAATGTATCTTGGGGATCAGTGCATGATGACTTAAGAAGGGGGGACCCTTCAAACAAAGGGTTTGGATAATTTTTTAAAGCTCTCTACCCATATTTTTTGACATCATATAGAGCCCAGTGTAAAAAAAAAAAAAACTTTCTGAATTAAGATAGCCTTTAGAGTTTATTCCAAATATCCAAATCTGAAAAGCATTTCCTTTTAGAACTGAAATAAGAAACAAAAAGAGTACAGAAGGGGTTAATGACCTCAGTTATTACAGCAAGGCGAGCATCTGAGACTGAGGCATCTGAACCACAGCTGGCCAGATAGGCTGCAGGTCATCTGAGGGCCAACGGAGGCTCTGCTGATCAAGGCCCCTGCTCCTGACAGGGGGATGAATGATGACTACAGAGTAAATGCCAAAACTATAAATTTCATCCCACACTGACCCAGAGCTCGTCTAAAGTTTATTTACATTTTCACGTAGCGTCTAAGCTTGAACGTCAGTGTCAAAGGATCTCAAGGCAGGATGAATTAGTGATTGCAGTGCGAATGCTCTAAAGCACGCATTGCAGGGAAAGTTCATTTCACTCCGACATGTCCGTTGTGAGCGCTGCTGAGGAGCAGACTGAAAGAATCTTTCATTAACTTGTCTTTTCTTGTTACTTGCTCTGAATCTTGCTTTTGACTCGATCCAGCCGAGCTGAGTAGAACCGGGTGTAGTGTCAAAACCGCTCTTGAAATGCGGCTTTGTCCCATCAATTACAAACACTAATGAGTGAATTTTGCTTCCAAAAAAAATAAAAAGAATCTGAAGCCAGACACTTTTTTATATGTGGAAAATAAATAAATAAGCTCAGCACCCCATGGTTAACTTTCCAATAGGCTTCGCAGAGAGCTCTGTTTGATGTGGATGCCTAGAGTTGACTGTGTTTGGACAGTCATGGGGTGGAGCTGCCAGGCTTTTAACTGCTCCAGAGAACACAACCCACCACAGAGCAGCACATAGGAGTCCCTCTGTCCCGAGGCTGGACACAAACTATCAACTGAGAGAATGAGAGCGAGAACCACAGTGGGATTTATTCCCGCACAGTCCTGGAGGCTAACCTAGCAGAGCGGCAGTGAAACACCTTGAAGACCTTTGTAGTCTGAGTCTCAAAAAGTATTTCATCTGCTCCACACTGCAGTGCTAAAAGAGATTAATACTAAATCTTCTATTCAAAACATTTTATTTCTCAACACTTGACAGCTACAGGTGAAGAGACGGGGCTGGCAAAAGCTTACTTTGTGAATTAAATCGTATTTAACTCACATCTGTCAAGGCAGGCAAGTATAAGACATACATTCAAAGGAGGTGGAAAGAAGTCATTGCTCCTATTTTGTGGTGTGGGAGGCATGCAATGCCTAATTTGAGAGAACGAACGTGCTTAAGTTATTACTGCAGGAAGGCAATCTGTCAAAGGCAGGCTGTTTTGGCATGTTGCATACCGCTGCTGAGATCATAGAGTCAGATTCTGCTAGCAATTACTGCTGAAGGACCTTGGATGCAGGCAGACGGCCATTAATCCTACTTCTGGCCCTGCACACTACGACATATCAAAATTCCCACTGTCCTCCATGCCACGGCTCTGGGAAAATGCACCATAGCAGCCAAACCGCACCAGTGGAGTAATTGATGCCATCATTAATGTAATTAGGTACACTTAAATCAGCAGTATGCTATGGCTTACTCTGAATTGCAATGTATGGGCATTTACAGGGGAGAGGAGACCACTCAAATTTACTCTATTAACAAAACGTTACTGGAGCCGAGGAAGAAAAATGAGTTAGCAGGCCAGTAGCTTCTTAAGTGATCAGAGTATTAGCTTAAGTAAAAGTAGCAGCATCGCAATGTAAAAATTAAGATGCCCTGCATTTATGGCTTTCCTCAAAGCCAGACACTTGAGCGTTTGAGAAGAAACAACGCAGTCTTCCGTTTAAAGATATAAATGCTTCATTTACAAGTAATGAAGTCAGCTATGCTATATTCATGCTTATGGCGCTTAGCGCTAGCTAATTTCTCTTTAGCTGTGTCAGTCTGCTGACTTTATTAGCCCATTCTACCAAGTTCACTAAACGTTATCCTATAATTTCCATTTGGGATTGTAATTGTAGCTACTGTTCAAGCAACACTGTTATCTCTTGTTTTAGGTAACAGGGGGGAAAAAGCATTATAGAAAAACACCAATACATCTGTAGTAGTAGTCTAAAAGCAGCATCTCGGTGTTGAACATAGATTGGTTTTAATTACTTAAATACATATTTATACATGGTATATGTGATTAACTTATATTTTTGACTTTTTAAAAATAGATTAGTATACATTATGTCTGAATGTGTTATTTCAAGCCAAGTACAATATTGCATGTCAAACTTTTAATTACTGATTTATTAATTGTTGTCTTTTAATATAATTTAAATTAAGTTGAGCAAACAGTAGAAACTATATTTCTGAAATGTAGGCGAGTTTAAAAATAACGTAGCATAAAATTAATGCGCATGAGTTCATTTACATGCTTTTAACCGCTGTTGAAAGTATGGTAAAGTATGATGGTGAAATAAAGTGCATTAGTAAAGCAGTAACACATGGAAAACCCCTCTGTATTTAAGTATACACTTCTTACCACTAGATTACACAGCTTAGTAAATACACGGGATTCTCAGTGTGTTCAGTTTCTTTTCCACTGACATCCATATGTACAAGGAAAACAGGCTCCCTTAAAAAGTCTGCTGCCTCTTTGTTGTCATCACCAAACCATGTTGTTTTCTATACAAAGGCTGTGGTTTCATCTGAGTGAAAGCAGCACACACACTGAAGAGAAAAGGGCTTCAAAGAGAGAGATTCATCATCGTGCCTCGCCCCTCCCACTCACAATACACCTACGCATCTCTGTGATCAGGTCATTGGGCTGTTTAATGTGGTATGACATTTTATCCCCACCTTAACTGTCTTAAAGCAGTGGGTTATGCATGGAGTCACTTCAGTATCAGTGAATGCCTGAGTTTCTTTAACCCACTGATAGGTTTAGTTGGGGGGGAAAAAGGGAAGTTAATGTCCCTATCAAAGGAAAACGTTGACACTGCCAGAACTATAGCTGTAAATGGCTTAAAAAGAGAAACTCAGAAGAGGATAAAGGTAATTTCATGAAAAGAAAAAAGAAACTTGAACTTTGCCTTCTAAAAGAAACCCACAATGAACCTGAAGAAAATGCTGGCACGGAAGAATCCAGTTCCACGAACTGCAGCGAAAGATTTTGTCACGCGTCCAAATATCTGCATAGAGTGTCATGTTATGCCCGTGCATCTGCGTGTTCTGAATAACTAGCATGACTTCCATGCAGATGGTCACAGGATGTGACCACCTCATATCGCCTGTTCCCATCCATCTACCGCTAAATAGCTCCTTTGACACCCTGTGCCCGCGTCTCGCCTCACATGATAGCCACCATTTTGAAAATAACACAAAGAAGAGATGAGCAGAAGTCCTTCTTTCTTTTACTTCCAAAACATCGCTTCACACACACAGTGCACCCCACGAGAACTTTTGACCCGTTTGTGGCAGGCTGCGAGTCACGAGTTAGTTCTCTTGATATCACTCCTTTGAAATCTTAATGTCCAACTGCCCTTCGTCATGGCCCCCGCTCAACAGCTAAATCAGATTTATAACTACTGTCAAAGGCAGGGATGACAGATAAATTAATCTTCCCTTCACGAGTTTACATCTTGGGCATCTGGACTGCTGATCTTGCCCTAACAAGCGCAGAGGTCTTGGTGAGCTGTCTTTTAATGTTGATGTGTTCATGGCTGGAGATGAATGGCTCTGTCATAGAAATCTATTTATACAGCAGTTATATAGCAGTGCCACCAGATCCAGGACATTGCACTTGCCTAAGATGAGCAACAGCATCTGTTAGAGGAAGTCAGCAAATGACACTTTCTTTGGTTTTGGAGCACTGGTCAGTGTAATGTGTGCCTGTTACTGTCAGATTAAGCAATAAAACCACATCCAAAAATAAACAGGATAGCCAGCAATGATGGAAAAACAAATTTTTCTTAAACTAAGCTCTCTCAGAATTTATAATGTTTTTAGGAGAATGAAATATTTGGAAAAAGATGCATCTGGATATGAAATATAGTTTTTTTGGTTGATGATTGTCATGACTGTTGAAGATTATGTACAGTCTGGGAATATTATTCATTTGCACAAAAATGAAAGGTGACCCATTTTCAGGTTCCCATTTAATGCATCGCAGTGACTCAAAATAGAAACAAATAACAGGAAACAAGCAACAAATCAACAGAATGGACTCCATGGAAAAATTTCTTACTTTATGGACCAAAATCCAGGACAACAGGTTAACATTTCAGACTGTTCCCATTCCCGATGGGTTACATACCGACGATTTGTCACGTCCAGAGGCGTCCTATAGGAACGCGAAAGGTAACCTTCTGCATCCCTATTATACACGCCGGATTCTGGATGGAATCCGATAGAATGACCCTCCTGGTGATAACACACATTCCAGCCGTATATTCCACCCCTAACCCTAACCTTATCGCTGTTAGTGTTTTCCAAAGCAATTTATGATGAGAAGGTAAAATAAATGTACAATTCAGTCCAAATGGTTCTCATGTTTCCTCCTGTTTCCGAATGTGTAACATAGAAACATGTTGGGTAGCCGAAAGCGTAACGTACGGACAATTTGTCACAGAGCGTAGTATGTTACGCTTTGGGAGTGAGAATGTGTTGAACATTTTGGTTTAAGGAAGGCATTAATAAAATGTACTGAGGGGAAATTCGCAATTATAAAGACTTTTGTTTTTAAAAAAACTCTTTTTTAATACAAAAACATGCGATAGTCACAGACGTATAAGCAGTCAGTCAAGGCACACAATGAAAGAGGTGCAAAAGGCACATGAAACTATATTTAAAAAAAAACACCAACAACAATAAAAAATTACTAGAAATCCTACAAGCTTGCTTTACAAAAAAGTACAAGGGCAGAATAAACAATTTTAAAGGAGGAAACTAACAAAGACAGGAAGTAAGACTTGACGAGTGTCAATAAATAACCAAACTACAACAGAGAAGGACTTCTCTGTAGAATAAATAGGAGAACAAATCTCAAAGCATTACATAATATGCTGGTGAAATAAAACAAAGGAAACTGCTAAAGGTTCAATCTAAAGATCTGGCTCGCTTCCTCGCTTAGCAAGTTCACTTCTGAAATTCTGCAGCATACAAGCGTTTTCAAAATGTGCTGTCCAATTGCCAGTAAAGTGTTGTTGGTAAATGGACTGGCACTTTTAAAGCACTTTTCTACCGTCTTCACGCATACACTCACACTCTGATGGATGCATCAGGGGAAACTTCTTTATTCTTTAGCATGGCAGGGATTGATCGGCCAACCTTCAGACTGGTAGATGACCCGAATTTTCAAAAAAGGATGATTTTCCTTGGAATGCTTATTATCATCTTGTAAATGACAACTCAATTCTGTATTTTTCCTATTAAAAGGAAGTTTTTCTTCCCCACTGTCACCAAGTGCTTGTTCATAGCGGGTCATCTGATTGTTATAAATTGCTAAACCGCCATGTTATGATTTTATGATATATAAATAAATGTTAATTTAATTGATTAAAATAAAAACTAAATACAGGCATAGGTGACTTTTAAAAGCAGTGGTCAGCCAAGCGAACTGAGTGCAACGGACAAGAGATGCTTCCAGTTGGCCTGATGTTCAGCAGCACCATTAGCTTGGAATAAGCAGAAACTAGACATCTTCCAAATTTCAATCATTAAAATATAAGTCAGAAGTCTGAGTCTGAGATTAACATGGCACTATCATGTAATTGGTGGAGAATTGTAGCCAGCTGAAAAACAGGACCACCGGGACTGCAGAACTCAAGCTTGTCATTGTCAGCCCACCCTCCTCAGCGCCTAACACACCTCCTCACCCCATCACATGAATCCCAGTCACCACCCTCCACTGCCTCTGCAACAAAAGATACTTTGAGGTCATGCTCCTCTTCTTTGTGCCCACCACAGCGTGAGAACAGAACCACTCGAGACAAGAATGACTTAAGTGGCACTAATAATGAAATAAAGTCCATCATATAAGGAAAAACCTATACTGCTCCTGAAGAACCTCCATAGTGATGTGCAAACAAATCAGCTGCGAAGCATTTAATATTTTGTATAATTTTCCCGGCCTTTACACTCAAATTACTTGACTTCCCTCATCAAACTGCGTAACGGACTTCATTGATGATAATATGTCTGAGCTTTAAGCCGCACCCCTCTCTATATTCATCGCCCCGAGAATCCTCTGTGGGGGTTTAAAACTTCAAACAGTTCCTCATGAAAAAGTCAGAAGGTGTCAGACATGTGTTCCCCCTCCTCGCACCCCTACCCTGCCGGCTTGCCAACACCAAAGGCCAGAATTGATTTTGTGTGAAGCAAGACCAGCTCCACCCCCATCAGGGATCACCTGCCTTACTCCCTGACTGTGCCTCTCACACAGCACTAACAATCAAGGGAAAACATCAAAATACTGACAAGATATCTGTGGTTATCAGAGTATATTCTGCTAATCATGTATCACATAGTGTAGAAGAATTGCAGAGCGTGTTTTGTACAAAGTGATTTCCTGTCAGAACATCTGACGGACGTTAAATTGTTACATTTAATTTCTTTCTACTCTAATTCCACATGGATGATCCTTGTGTATGAGCTAATAAAGTGAGGTTTATGTTAGATTCACGACAGATTATGTGAGATAAGAGCATTGTCCTTCGACTCAGGAGGCTATAAAGCTAATCTAGCTGTAAATAAAAAAAAAATGCAGTATGAAAGGTCAGTCAAGAGCCAACAGAGATAAAAGTCTGAGATGGCTTTTCATGTAGGGAGATCCATTTACGATCCCCTTTAAATTAAACATTCCTTCCTGTTTGTCTGCATTTGCTCATCCTGGAAGGCAACGGCAACACGGAGCGGGTCAGTTTTGGATTTTTTGGTGTTTCGAGTGCCTGAATGTGTTGCGATCCATCATCACAACATCAAAATCAAATCTGATAAGTTATTTGAGGAGAATTCAAAAGGCTAATCTAGTACAAATAAGCTATTTTTTCCTAAGGAAGACATTTTGACTTGTTAGAGCAGGTGTAGCACAGCTGTAGCTAATGCCATTGTGTATTTAATAACATTACTAATGGCTTGGTTTGTTGTGCGTTCCAGTAAGCCAAGCCAGCAAGTGTGTTTAATAACAGGCCCAGAACAGCTAAATACAATACAGCCATCATTAATGTAATGGCTTGCACCTGTTTTCTTACTACTGTGACAAGTTAGCTTCCACCAATAGCAAAAATGTTGTGCTGAGCCGATCGCTCAGATTGCTTTTGTTTACTGACCTATTCAAGAAATGATTTGAAAGTAAACAGAAATGTAATCAATACACTGACAAGTTTAGGAATAATGATTCTTACTTAAAATGACAATGCAGTCCATCAGTCGCAGCCATGAATACTAGTTGACAGTTTGTTGACATTAACTGATAAATGTTCACTCAGTGTCTCATGAACTTCCTCTCACAAGTTGGATAACATACATTTCATTGAAAGCATTGAGCTCCAATGACTACTATGCCCCCTCCATCACAGACAGAATTACAGCTAACAGCTTCTTCTCTAAATATTTCTCGTCTGGCTGTGCTTTGGGTCATTGTTCTGCTGCAGAAAGAAATTAACTGCAATTATTTGACAACATTCCTTATTCTTAGATCTGAAATCAACTTTACCATAAGCTAAAATGTTTTCAGTCGCTTACGGTATAAAATGTAATGCTAATGTAATGCAACTAACATTATACCTCATAGTAACATTAGCAGGCTACTCGGAAACAGTCTTAACATTTCCCTAAACTGTATCAACTTTTTCTTATCTTTCCCTCTTTACAGTTGAAATTGTTGAACTTCCACAAAAAAGGCCCGCATCCAGGTGTCACCTCTTTACTATTGGGGCGACTGGGGCTCAAGAGTTAGTAGTTCGTCTTCTAATCAGAAGGTTGCCGGGTCGAGCCCCAGCTCCGACAGTCTCGGTCGTTGTGTCCTTGGGCAAGACACTTCACTCGTTGCCTACTAGTGGTGGTTAGAGGGCCCGGTGGCGCCAATGTCTGGCAGCCTCGCCTCTGTCAGTGCGCCCCAGGGCAGCTGTGGCTACAATGTAGCTTGCCATCATCAGTGTGTGAATGTGTGAATGACTGAATGCAGTGTAAAGCGCTTTGGGGTCCTTAGGGACAAGCTAAAGCGCTATACAGATACAGGCCATTTTACTGTTGCTGTTAGCTCGTGTTTTGTGATTACTTTTTGATGAAACTGCCAGCTGAGGATCAGCGAGGATCCCTTTCCCAATCGCTTGTTAGTTATCCACCGGGGTCTTCCTCTTGTCTTTATATTCTAATCAGAGCCCCTTTGAGTTTTTTCATGAAGAGAGTAGTACACGCCTTTTCAGCTGAACACCCAATTAGCAAAATGAAACGCTCCTGTTTTTAGCCAGTTGGGAAAAGTTCTCCTTTTGTTCTTTTGTAATAACCTCTTAGCCTTTTAACATGCTAAATTTGCAATAGGTGGCACAAAGTGAAATGTACAAATTAATATCTGTACACGTACATAGATTCCTCTAAAAATATTTGCTGTTGTATATAAACTTAATTCATGACTTGCTTATGACATTTATAACACTTCTGATCATTTTAACAATCAAGCACAATTTCGTACGTCATCTAGAAATTATCCCAAACTTCGAAGCAGTAAGGTAGTAAAGATTTGTTAATATTTTGGATATTTTAGACAACACTACAGAAAACACAACGCAGTTTGAAATAAATCCAAATACTCATAGAAGTTGAAGTTATAGCATTGTGACAGATAATGCTTACCTCAGCACCAGCAATCAATGAAACTGTGAGCGAGTCCTGCGGTACTTTACTAAAAGGATACCTAAACACATTACAAAACCAAAGCTGAACATAAAATTCTAATGGCAAGCTAACATTTAATGATGTGTTTAAGTGCTAGGGAAGTTTATGCATTATGATAGAGCATCCATAAAAACTCAGTTTAACACAGCCGACTTCACTCATTAAATATTAATGCATTTTAACAGATTTGACATAATGTTATTTTCCTACCTGCTAACAACATGTGTCATTCATGCTATGTAATAGCTTAATAAAAGCATCTATAAAGTAGAAGGGAAGCATATGAAAGGCCCAGAACAGGCTGGGAAACTAGCAGCCATGAATGTGTTTTGCAATGGAGGTTTTAGGAGCCTGGCGTCAATGTGTAAGACGCGACTTCCTTATTTTTAACACTGGGCACTTCAACCACTGGCTTGATGTCAACCTCTCATTCTAATGGACAACCACAAAGCTGACAGGCTGTAAATCAGGGGAACTATAGAAAGCCATTAGTCCTGGGATACACAATAAAAAGCGGTAATGGTCTCATAAAGCCTGCAACACCACAGCAGACATTCTGATTCTGTCTATTAAGGGCTGCACAGAGCCTCGGATGAGTGAAAATAAGGAAGCCATTTTTCTTTTGTGCATTGTTGCCTGGGGTCTCGTGCTCATGATCAATGTACAGCAAGATGCACTGCGCTGAGAGCTATTTATTTACACTGTACTCCAGCTGAGTGAATATTAGAGGAGAACATTGTGATTATGAAGTGCTTCTATTGAGCCTCTATGCTACCGATGCCTCATTGATTTACTGTGAGTTGGTTATAAATGCCATATGTGCTCAGAGTGCTGGTTATGGAACCCAGAACAACAGTTTACATTCGTTTTTATAATGAGCGCAATGTCAAATTGTAAACAAAAACATGCTTACCTGCAGTGGTGTATAACTGGTTTTATTGGCTCATCTTTTAAGAAATATTTCTTTAACATTTGTTCCTTTAGTCTTGTATAATGGGTGGTAGTGAAACTTCCTGTCTACTGTTAATAGCAGCATCAGCAGTAGTAGTACTCCTCCTCTAGGGAATATAGATAGCTTTACCAGATTCATGGTAATCTATCCAATAATGTTGAAATATTTCAGTCTGAGACTAGATCTACAGACTACAAACAAACTGGCACTATCATCCCCATGCAGCCATGACTAAAAATGACATAGGACTCTATAACAGCAACATCTTGTTCTAGTGATCTTTAGTCTTTATCTTTCTAAAGCGTGCTTTTGTTATTCGGTGTCAGCCAGAGATATCACAATGAAAAGAATTCTTCGAAACTGCTTTCTACTGATAAAAACACCCAGTTTTTCCCATTTAAATATTCCAGTGTTTAAACTATGACTAACGCATTTCTACAGGACGTCACAGACTGTAGCGCCAAAACTTTGGGGATGGTTGGGTAACACTTGAACTAAATGTGAAGCAAAGTTTAAAGTTAGACTGCTTTATCTATTACAATACAGGTACCAGGTGTTAATGTCATGCTGAAACACATAATTGTGTCCAAGTTTCAGGTTTTGGCAGTTTTTACACTGTTCTTAGGCCAAATAGCTCAGTTTTTGTCTTATCTGACCATAAAAGGTTTCTCCAGAAGGTCTTTGGTTTGTTCATGTGGGCGGCCGCAAGTGTCACTAAAGCTCGAAGGTGTAGATTTTGGAGCAGGGACTTCTTTCTTTCGAGTCTTGGTGGTTCATTGGGTTGTTCCTGACCATCCTTACCAAATTCCTCTCATCTGAGGGTGACAATCTGGTCTAGTGTCTGGAACTCCAGACACTAGACCAGATAGAAAAGTGTTGACACATCTGAATAACTTGGACTTATGCTGATGAGTAGAGTTTGAAACAATGATCTTTGAATCAACAGTTGTTTAGAAATGACTCCAAGAGATCTTCCCAACTCGTGTAAATCTACAAGTCTCCTTAGATCTTTACCGGGTTCGTTGGACTTGCTCTCGTTATTGGTCAATCCAACGAGTTCTGTCAAACAAATCTTTTTTTACCCAGCAAAGTTGTAGTCAGTCACTAATGAGAAGTTAATAGGCCTTGGTCTTGTCGAGATAAAAGGCACTGTAGAAACTTTAAAGCCATTAAAGATATGTGCTGTACAATCATTCCACCTAAAAAAAAACGAGCAGTTCAAAGAAATTGTTAAAAGCCCAAAAGTATCCTGATATGGTCATGATGACTGTATGTAAACCTCTGACCACAACTGTACAAAGTCATTGTGGTGTCCAACTGAGTTCGTGCTGGTTTTGTGCGGCATTTGAGAAAGTGTAAAATGTTGTCCATAACTGGAAAAACAGCTCTGAATAGTCACCTTCAAGAAAAAATTCAAGAATAAATACAATGTGGAGAAACAAAATAGCAAAATTTTGGACTGATGATTTTAAATAAGCTTCAAATGAAGGCTGGTGGCTCATGATAGCTTTCGATGTTCAACATAACAAATCTAATTTACCAGAAAGCATCTTTTTGAAACCGCGCCAACCTTATTTAGCTATTCCAAAACCCGATGCCAGATGTCTAAATAATTTCACCAGATCAACCCAAATTTCCCCTCTCAAAAGATAAGAAAGTGTTCTGAGTGACATTTCAACAGGCTGTTCCCAACTTCCAGCAAGACTGAACTTGCCTGAAGACAATGACAAGCTCCTCTCTGTCTGATGTCACTTCCCATTTCCAGGCCGACTGCTATCTGCTACTGGCTTCTGCCAATAATAGCTCATCAAAACAACACAACCCTTCTTGGCACCAAAATAAAGGCTGCGGTCCGCGTCTGTGCCACTCAGTTGTCAATTAAGACTCCTCTTCACACTGACACTTGTGACTTAAAAGAAACAGTCGAGAATGTGATGAATTTGAGCCGACAGATGAGAAGGCAGTGCGCTGCGTTGCAGTACCATAGTGCGCTTGAGATATGGATAACAACTGACACAACTGGCAGGTCTTATGAAGTTTGATTTCATTTGTCAGGCTTGCTTGCTCCCTCACTTTTCAATCATCGTGGTAATAGCTCATTCTGATCGCCTGAAGACACTCACTCTCACTTCCATTTAAAATGCAAAGACATAAATATAGTAGGTGCCGCTATGGGCTGCACATCAAGATGGCATTTGTTGTATCCAAGATTCTGTAAATTCATATGTTTAAATGCATGTAATATAGGTATAAGCGAGAATGCTGAACCAGGTCTTGGGTGCTAACAAAGGTGTCGTGATCTCTAGAATTTACAAAAGGAAGAAATAAAAATGACAAAAAACACATAAATGAACACATACCACATAAACCATAAATGACAAGGAAATAACCATCAACCTTGGTATTTGATCACTAAGTAGACAAATGGAGCAGTAAGTGTCCAAGCCTGTCTCGGCGAATACCTTGCATGCTCGTCTCCCGCCGACCACATGACGCTAATTCCCGACTGAAGCGCTCCTCCTGTGTAGCCCTAATCCCGCCTGTGAAATGTGACAAGATCATTCTTTAGGCCTACTTTAGTCTGAATAATCTGCCCATCACAGACATTCATCCCAACCTGCACAGTGCCTCCAGCATCATAACATGCTACCTGTATGTTTTCACCCCGTCTTAGGCGCCATAAATTAAATCTACACAACCAAAGTGTCGGTATATATCCACATGGAAAATAGAGAATGTAGATTTTACACTGATTGCACTGCAAACATTACGAACGGTGTCCAGAAGTATTAAAGCAAATGATCAATTAATCGCATCAAAACACAACGGGAATTCTTAAGTAATGATAAACAATTTATTAAGCTCTTTTCTTGGTTTGTTTGTTTGTTTTATATCCTTGCGTATGAATTAATATCTTGATTTTTGGAAATGGTGATCCGACAAACAAGAAAGCCACTAAACTAAATAAGCACGACCAGGTTGCGCGCCATAATCTCATGAGTGCGTTCCTTGTTTTCTTAAAGCTAATAAAGTACAGTACAGTGGATCTTACAGACGCTTCTTGAAGTTTCCACAAAGTTCTGAACCAATAATATGGCAGCTGTCAGATTGAATTGAGCGACCGGTTCTTGGCGCTAACATGAAGGTGAGGTGAAGTTAACTCTTCTTTACAGCATGACTACAAGCTGCCAGGATCCTCACCTTCCTGATGGCAAGTGGACGACAGCATATAATCTCCACGGGCTTTACTTTCTGCTCCTGACCAGCTTTAACTAATTGAAAAGACAAAGTGAAAAAGACCCTTCACTGCCACGATCTTGGCTGCACCTCAACTTTTCTAACTCTCTCAGTCATGCTGCGCTCCTGTCGTCTGACTTCCGGCGAGACGGCGTAAGTTCTTCGTGTCAGCTCCAAGTTGAGAGCTTGCAAATGAAGTCAACGCTGCAGTATTTGACACTCAGATTGGGGGGTGTGTGGGTGGGTGGGGGGAGGAAAATATCTTGGGTGTAGTCAAGAGGAATGGGTATGACTTTTAAGTATCTGAAATGTCCTGTCTTAAACACATAATATCCGTAATACTTCCTGACACATTCGCCTATAACCTCTTATTCCGTGCCAGCTTCTGTGGGTCCCTTTTTTCTCTCTCTGGGCGTAGAAGAAAAGCAGTCTATTTTCTTGTCATATTTGGTTGAAAGGGGACTCTCAACTTGGAGTCTAATTTCCTGCACTTTAAAGACAGTCCACATGCAAGGTGCATTACCATGCTATCAAGGTGATGGGAGCAATTTCAAACTGTCAGTCAGTCATGGAAATATCAGAGAGACTTAATGTCTAGTGCAACCTGTCAAAGGCTCCTGTGAAGAGGTGGAGAGCATAATCTGAGTTTTATTCACTCGCTACCATTTACTTGTCAGTGTGACTCTCTGTTTCACTCTAGATGGTAGCTCATAAGGAGATGGGGATATAATATGCCCATATGTATATATATATATATAGAAAGTGGGAGAGAGCTGCTTAAATGAAGAGGTCACTATGGCAGGTTTAAAAATGTATAAGAAGACAAAAGACAAAGTAGGAAAATGTACAGCTGCTGCATATCAACAGAGAGCACTTATGTACCAAGTACCATAGCTTCACCCCGAGTATAAAACCGCTCCATCTCGTATGATCTTACAGCGCTTGCTTCACAGACAGCAGTTAGTTAAGGCTGTTAATTTCCCGATAGACGCACCACTCTGGGTGACACACTGGGGCTGTACTTAACCATTATTAATGTGACAGGCCTCACTGCAAAGCAAATCAATTAAACAGGAGCAATCACCATAGTCTGGATAACGGCCCTTTTAAGGCTGTTTTCATGTGACAAGGAGGTCCTCGATCCAGGCCTCTGCGCCGAGACCTGACAGGTCAAGAAAGCGGTATGAAACAATAGCACCTTCTAACCATCATCTCCCCTTTTTACCTGTCAGATCCAGTCGGCCTGTCTGGCTGCTGACGCGGCGTGCCCTGCGCCGCCTGCCACAAGGTGAATTTTCATGTCATGTCGAGGGAATTTCTTATTCCATTTGCTCGACATTATAATGCCGCATTTATCGACCATATCCTCTTTTTGAAAGCTATATGTCAGGGCACCTGAGTTTTTGTCATTTTTTCCTACAGATTCAGTTACTTGTCCCTTGTGATTAGCTCAACGTACACGTGCAAGCATAAAGGGTGCATAATATCAAAAGTGGAGCACTTACCTTCGCGTTTTTCAGGCGATTCTTTCACTTGTGACCTCTGAAGTGTCTGAAAGTGTGGAAGAAAAGCTGCTTTGAAAATAACACCACTTTTTACTCTTGCTCACGATGTTGATTGTCATTACATTTTTTTTTAAGGACAAAAAAGGATATAAAACTAGCTGAATTATATTACAAGCATGCTTTTGTCTAATCAACCCTGTTGTGCGGACCATCCATCAGCCCACAAAACTGAATTATGCAATACGCATTATATAATTATACATTATACAATACAGTCATGATAGAAGCTCCTGACAGGGTGACCCTAATTGCCATTGTTTTCCATTTTTAATAATCCCCAGAGATAAATTGTCAAGTCGTCTCCAGTACTTCAGCACAGAAAAACCACCACCTGAAAATAAAAGGAAGCTAAACTCAAAACAAAAAAAAGGCCACAAAGAGGACAGAGGAAAGTCTTCACCTCTGATGTTGCTTATTTTACTTAGATATGAATCCTCAATAAAGAACATTTTGACAGGCAAAATGTAGATCCAAACAAAAATTGTGATTGCAATGTAAGAGATGCTTTGCTCATTAAGGCTAAAGCATAAGCATGGTCCTAACGGTTAACAGAACTCAGAAAAACAGAAAAGCTGTTTCTAGGGATCATTACTGCATGTGTGTTTCTAAAACACATGGATTAAAAATCTAATTTTAGATGATAAATTAGGGCTACGTTTTTGGATATTTTTAATAAAGGTCAGAGAAGACGCTTTAATGAAGAAATGTGCAGGATGCAAAAAGAACGGGTGTATTAAACCTGATTTCTTTTTTTCTTTTTCTTTTTATTGGAAAGCTTAAAGTTCTGACATTTTTGCTGAATTCATTATTAAATGTGAGCTGGAGGGAACTTTTTGTAGAAGAAAACGTGAATTAATCCTTTAAAAACTAAACAAACCCTTAATATTTAATAGTAAAGCCCAGAGATAGGCTTTCTTTCAGTATAATCACCAACTAGAGGTACCCAGCCCTGCTTGTAAACGTTTGTATTTGCATGGATTCCAGGTGATTCATAAATGTGTCCTTGTGTGAAATACTAGCGGGAGATTTCGAGCTTTCTGTTTAAAAGTAATGAATTGCGGCGACGGAAAAAAAAAATGTGAAGCCATTTAAGGATAAAGCCGAGAATTTGGTGTCTGCCGCTGCGAGCCATCCATCACGTCCACAATAAAGGAGCTTTTGCCTGACGGTCGAAATTTATGGTCGCCCTTCTCTGCCCTAATAACTCAAAGCGCTGTGTCAGAGCCTGACAGCCGTTGCCGAAAACAGCACCCCTTTTATCAATCAAAAAACACTTGCATATGTTTAACTTTCGCCTGATCAGCAAGACATTTATAGGCTATTGAGTAATAAGATAAGTGGGTCTATTTCGATGGGAAGAAATGTGGACGCTTTAATGATTAATGGCAGCCACAAGAGAGTTTTTAAGCGCTCTTGGAACAAAAAGAAGGATTTTTTTTGGCATGAGTGCGGAGGAAATGTGGAGGTGTATTTTTTAATTTCCTACACCCAGAAAAAAATTATAATAATGATAATCACTTGGAAAAATTACATGCTATTAAATCAGTGTCTGTAGCAGAATTAAAGCGCCATATAAAAATACCTTGGAGCTTATCTCCAATTAAACAAATTGCTGTTTTGAGTTTGACCATACCAGGCGGTGTAAAGCGGGCCTGTGCGGTGATGGAGCGGTTAGGGGAGATTATACAACACGTACTATTTGCACTTCTCGTGGATTCACTTTACAGCTTTTCACCTGAGCATGGCTGAGAAGAGGCAAAATAAATAAATAAAATAAATCTGCAGACAGCTGACTGGCAGGACAGGGAACTGACAGATGACAGGCTGTGATTGAAGGAGAAAGTTGCCGAACATGTGAAACATGGCGATAGATGTCGCACACTGTAGGCAGGGGATGTGAACTTACAAGTCCCTCGCTTGATTACTTTTTATTGTTTTGAATAACTGGCTCCAAACATCGCCTCTTTTATTAACTGCAGTCTAGTTATGCAAAGAAGATGTTGATTTTAACGCAGATTTAAGCCGCAAGTGATATTTTGTCCTCTCTCTCTCTCTCTCTCTCTCTCTCTCTCTCTCCTTTTAGGGGGAAATACATGTCTGCTGTACAAACGTTTCAAAACAAATCTTCTCGTAATCTTTGTCATCTTTATTCCCTGGTCCCCCAAAACCACACAGGATGCAGGTGCAGCGCATGCGTCAAAGTGCCATTACGCAAAAGGCGCGTGTAAAGTCTGGAAATTAAAAGCGCTCAGAGTGGGTGAAATATGAAACAGACACCCGTGTGAGCAGGAAACGTCACATTACCTCGACCCTCTGATCACATCGGCATCTCTTTTTGATTGGGGGACTGCACGGGCAGCAATCTGCGGACTGATTCAGATGCTGCTAGTGAGGAGGCGGAGTGATCCCTCCTGCCCGCAGCCCACGTAAACCGTGCCCGCTCTCGGACCCACAGCCACAGTGTCAGAGCGACGCCGGAGATGAAGCAACGAGGCTGAGAAGCGCACGGATTCTGCTCACACACTCCGCGTCTCTTCCGAGGATTTAACAGTGATTTTCTTTTATTTCTGGCAGCGGCTCCAACCGTCAAACGTTTTAAGTGCTGGCGTTCTTAACCCTACCCATGGCATTTTTCAACCATTTATAGGAGAATTGGGTCATGATCACATCGCCCACGGTCTCTGTCCTGAGAAATAGCACAAATCCAGCGTGGGAGAGCGGCTCCTCGGGGGAGAAGGGAGCACTGAAGATAAGCCAACTATTCGTCCACAACTCCATCTCTCCCGCAGACCCTACTCGACAAGCCAGTCGTCTTCCCATAAAGGTTTTGAAAATGCTTACGGCACGGGCAGGACACATTTTACACCCGGAGTACCTACAGCCTTTACCGTCCACTCCTGTCAGTCCCATCGAGGTAAGCGCTACAGAAATTCAAACAAAACACGGACGTTATTTTAATACGCTTATTCTCACACTACAGCGTGTTTACTCCGAAATTGCAGGACACCACAGCTCCCACCCCGACACCAGTGGTCAAACTGTGGTCCGGATTTTTTATTTAGGCTATGTGTTTAAATCCATTAAATAAACTGTGCTCTCGAATTTCTACTCACTTCAGACTTTAACGACCCTTTTATGCAAACTGATACCAGTATTTTAAATGTTATTCCGTCGTAATGTACAATCTTATCTTCCACCTAAGGTAAATCAGCTACGTGTGTGCGCCTTCTTCTTTACATACCTATTATGCTGAGTTGTTTTGAGTTTCATCCCGGGATAAGTTTATGCGCAGTGCGTAAAATGTGAGAAACGGCCATATGTGACTATTTATCGCAAAATATTACAGGTACGTGTGAGTGTTTACGTGAATTTTGTTAACGTTGTGTTTTTTTTGTTTTTTGTTTTCAAATTCTCAGCTGGATGCCAAGAAGAGTCCGCTGGCCCTTCTGGCCCAAACGTGCTCACAGATCGGCAAACCGGACCCGCCGTCCTCCTCCAAGCTGTCCTCTGTAACCTCCAATGGATCTAGCGACAAGGAGGCCAAATCCGGCCCGCTGAAGATGAGCGACATCGGAGCCGACGACAAATCGAGCTTCAAACCTTACTCAAAATCATCAGAGAAGAAGGACTCGAGCAGCAGCCTCAGTGGAGATAAAAACAGTTTCCGAGTGCCTAGCGCCACCTGCCAGCCGTTCACCCCTAGGACAGGCAGCCCCGGCTCCTGCACCTCCGTTTCTCCTCTGCCATCTGAAGGCAAAGCGGGGGACAAGGAGGAAAAGAAGGAGTCTGATAGCAATAAAAGCACTTCGACAGAAAGCAACGGCAGCCTCGGGATAAGTGGAATTACCTCTGACGGCAACCAGCAACAAGAAAACACATCTGGATCCAAGACTGTTACATCAGACTCAATATCTGTAACCTCATCATCCTCCTCCGTCCTCGGCTCCGGACTGGTGGCCCCCGTCTCTCCCTATAAGCCTGGTCATACAGTTTTTCCTTTACCGCCTGCTGGTATTTCCTATCCTGGAAGTTTAGCCGGTGCATATGCAGGTTATCCGCAGCCGTTTCTCCCTCCTGGAATGACCCTTGACCCCACCAAATCCAGCAGCCAGCTTTTAAGCGCACAGTTTGCTGCTGCCAGCTCGCTGGGATGCAGCAAAGCGGGAACGAGCCCCTTGGCTGGAGCATCCCCACCGTCTCTAATGTCTGCTAGTCTGTGTCGAGACCCCTACTGCCTGAGTTACCACTGCACGAGCCATTTGTCCGGAGCATCCAGCGCTAATTGCGCTCATGACTCTGCGGCGGCTGCGGCAGCAGCGTCGGCGCTTAAGTCTGGATACCCGCTCATGTACCCGGCGCACCCGTTACACGGCGTGCACTCCACGACCCCTACTTTCAGCGGACATCCCTTATATCCTTACGGGTTTATGCTACCCAACGACCCCCTGCCGCATGTGTGCAACTGGGTGTCGGCAAACGGACCTTGCGATAAGCGCTTTTCATCTTCCGAGGAGCTCCTCAGCCACTTGCGGACTCACACGGCCTTTGCCGGCACGGAGAAGTTGATATCTGGGTACCCGGGATCATCTTCTCTTGCTAACGCTGCTGCCGCTGCTGCTATGGCTTGTCACATGCACATGCCTCCAAAT
This sequence comes from Hemichromis elongatus, assembly GCA_015108515.1. Classification (NCBI taxonomy): domain Eukaryota; kingdom Metazoa; phylum Chordata; class Actinopteri; order Cichliformes; family Cichlidae; genus Hemichromis; species Hemichromis elongatus. The sequence goes on along the minus strand of VUQR01010219.1, from coordinate 15,429 downwards.
GGAAGCCCGAGCAGCCCGAGCACGCTGGCCCTCAGGGGCCCTCATCACCCCCTCGGACTCAGCAGTCGCTACCACCCGTATTCAAAGAGCCCCCTGCCCACTCCCGGGGCCCCGGTGCCCGTGCCCGCGGCTACCGGACCATATTACTCCCCGTACGCCTTGTATGGACAAAGACTGACGACAGCATCGGCCTTAGGATATCAGTAGAGACAGAGAATTACACATTTATAAAGGAGATTTAGGCCCCATGAGTTTTATATTGTACTTAATGCAGGGATTGGATCCAAGTGGGGATCAATGTATTTATTTGCGATAGCTTCAAGCGTGACTAAAATAAAAAATAATTATAATATAAAATTTCAAAAGCCTGAATGTGCGTTATTTTTACACAGGAGAAAGGAGTCTTTACAAGTGAAATAAAGTTAGGACTCCTTTTTTTCTTTTGAGTAATGTGGATTTTATTGTTTATTTTATTTATTTATTTTCGAATGGTGGGGTTTTGTAAAGCAAAAAGTTATTTTAAAATGTGCCTTACTCAGAGGGATTAGGGGGCTGCCAGAGCTGAGTGCGTGACGAAGTGATGGACGTGGAAAATCAATCAGAGCAGTTTCTTTCAGAACTGGCATCGATTTATTTTATTTATTCTTTTTGGAGAGATAAACATTTCGTGAGGACGTTTGATTTACCTGAGAGGTATATTTAAGTTAAAAACATTAAAAAAAAATTTTAAAAAACCTCACCAAACTTTGTTTTTTTTTAAGGTTTCCTTTTCATTTTTAAGCACAGGGCCGGGTCAGGTCAGGTCAAAAGTTTTTATTTACAATATAAGGATTTTTCTTCCTCCAGTAAAATCTTGTTTTGTTTTGCAGTGTTAGTTTGACACATATACATACAT
>VUQR01010219.1:0-14514 GCA_015108515.1 Hemichromis elongatus | reverse complement strand
ATTATTTTTATTTATATTTATATATATATATATATATATATATATATATATATATATATAATTGATTAATTAAATAATCCCTGTTTTATTCCTAAAGTAGGGTAGGATGTATTATATCCGACTGACATTTATGGCAGAATTTTGACTATACTGCCTTTTATTCACAACTGTGTTTTTGCTTCTGGTCTCACCACGAGGCTCATAATGGGTTTTTTTGTTTGTTTTTTTAAAAGGGCCCAAGGATAGAGAAGCAATAACTGCAAAACCTTTGAAGTTATAGAGGCTTCTATGAGCATCTGCTGTTTTTATTTTATTAAGTTTTTAGTAACAAGAAGCAGGGGGAAAAAAAGAAGAAGCTGTAGCTACAGTAGGTGTGTGTGTGTGTGTGTGTGTGTTTATGTGACTGGGTGTGTAACTGTGTGCTCAGATACAAAATCTTTTGGGCTCATCAAAACATGCTGAATCTTCTCCATCACACAGTCATGGATTATTGTTTCATTAACGAAGACAAATGAGCTACTGATACCAGCGAGGCGCTCGCTAAACAAAGATTTACGATGACACCAGATGTGGGACGTTTCCACAGCTTTTGTGATTGCTGTAATGAAGCCATGAAGCGGAGAGCATGAAATAAAGTGAGGCCTAACTATTTAATCAGCCCCCTTAAAACAAATCAACTAAATCAAGCCAGCAGTGTCATTATCCATCCTCAGTAAATCAGGCTGTTCTCCAGCAATGAAATCACCATCATTAATGGTCAGATGTCATATTCATCAAATCCACCCATCCTTCATGTAGATGAGGCCTAAACATAGCTCAGTGATAGATGGTAATAAAGCTGCTAACCTATATTTCAGCACTGCGACCAGTCAGCCACGGAGTCGGCATAGATCATGTGTGATGCATCTTTTTTTTTTTCCCATTTACAAACAGCACATTAATATGATGTGAACAAATTGGGTTACAATCTTTAAACTTATTGCTCAAAAGCTGATTGATGTTTGACTCTGCTGAAGAAATTCACACATCTTCACAAGCAGAGAAACCCGCTAATAAATGATTCAGTTTCAGTTTAATTTTATTAGCATTGGTTAATGAGCTAGTTTAACTTTAAGGATGGGCCTAAAAGTCTGTGCATGTGACTAGATTAAATGTGAAGGTGCTTATTTGCTTTGCTTTCTAAAGTTGTTTTTCCTAATTAAAAAAAAAAAGAAGGTTGGCTTAGTGGTGTAGTGGTTACCCCTATTGCCCCACATTATGAAGGCCCTGGGTTTGAATCCACTGGCCAGCTGGGGAGTCTGCATGTTGTTGTCGTCCCTACTGATACTCGCGCTTCCTTCCGCAGATATGTTTAACTGTTGATTCTAAATCGGCTGTAGGTGTGAATGGTTGTCTCTCTATGCTAGCAACCTGTCCACCGCTCCAGTGACAGCTGAAACAGGATCCAACCCCTGTCCTGCTACCCTGAACTGTACAAATGGATGTACTTTCAATAGCATTTAGTTGCTATCAGAAATGATACTCTAATTTACTGTCTTTAGTTTTGAATTCAAATTAAAAGGACAAAAAACACATTAATATGTCGTCAACTTAAAAACCAAAACTGTGGAGGTGAATGGTCTGCAGTGCTAATTCACCAAGAACACTGTAGCTTTCACAATGGGTTTTTTTTTCCTGTTTTAAGAGGAAGAAACAAGCTAATATCTAAAGTAGCAATTCCTTATAAGCTATCTGCATTATGAGCATTGTAGTAGCACAATCTCCAGCCTTTGTGGTCTCATACAGGTTCAACTTCATCATTGTTTCTGTCAACATTTTGAATTTCTTGTCCTACATGTTCTCTGGACACAGATTATTGGCAGGCTATATTAGTGTTTATTACATTTACCGTGTTAGTGGGCTTCACATATAATAGTTGCAAATTAAGTAAGCCAGATCAAAGTGGATATTTGCTTCTTCATTTCTGCTGAAAAAGGAAAACATTTGATCCTATTTTAAAGAGTGCTTATTAATAAAAGGTATAAAACAAATAGCTAATCTTCTATATTTAAATATATTTTTAAAGCATGTCAGTCACATGGAGAAGTACACTTCTGCTTTCATCGCACCCTCAAAATCCATAAAATTAAAATCAAGGGTTCCAGGTTTGTGCCAATGGTAATAACGTCTTTTGGGAGTGACAGGCAGAACCTGCCTTATTTAAACCTCAGACATGTGGTGTTCTCCTTGCTATTGAAGTGTGTGGTCTCATCATGCCAAAGTATAAAGAGGTGGTTTTAGAAGTCTGAGTCTGGGAAAGGATTTAAAAGGATCTCCAAATTATTTGCAATAAATCACTGAATTGCCAAAGACAAATTCATCCCAAAAACAGACTCTGCGAGAAAGGAAAAAAAAGCCACCGAGAAGTTCCTAATCTGCTGAGTCTGCAGGTATCTCTCACAGCTGTTGGTGTCTGCGATCAGAAACAGAAAGCACAAATCTAAGGCGCATGAGGAGAACAGGGAATGTTAGAGCAAGGCTGCGATTTGGCAACGAACAATTAGGCAAAGATCAGGCTTTATGGAATAGTGTGCTCCAAACAAATGCATTAAAGATGGCGCTCTTTGGCTGCAGTAACAGTAAAGACATTAGGCACAGATTGAAGACAGCCTCTGAGGAGAAGAACCTCATACCACCAGCGAAGCATGTTATGATTGTTTCACTGCCTTGGGGTACGAGCAGCTTGTAGTCACCGATTCAACTAAAAGAAGTGTTTAAGATTACATGGGGCCAATCAGTCCTGACGCTGAGGTTGAATTGAAAACTGACTTTTCAACAGAATAATGATTCTTACCAAATCCCCAAAGAACAAGAGGAACTACATGCAAGAAAGAAAAAAAAAAAACATTTTGCAACTAGGAATCTTGCCATTTTGCAGGGAAGAGCGAGCAAAAAAAAATTACCCAACAGATGCCAAAGATTGGAAGACAAATATGCAAAACTTCTACAGTGTTAAATGGCAAAATGATTATTTCTGATGCCAAGATGTAGCTGCTTTTTTCAAAGATGAATCATCCCTATTTAGATATCTTCGGTCCAAAATCAAAAAAATTCCTGGTTGCAAAATGAGGAGGCTGTGGCTCTAGAGGTAGAGTGGGTCATCAACCAATCGGCATGTTAATGTTTCAATCCCTTGCTCCATCAGTCTGCATTTTTAAGTAGCCTCAGGCAAGACAGCGAACCCTAAGATGTGCCTGGTGCATCCGTTGAAGTGTGAGTATTTGTGTGAATACAGTTTGAAAATCACTATATAAACAATAGTGTTGGTCAAGTTACTTGAAAAAAGTAATCAGTAAATAGTTACTGATTACTCCACCAAAAAGTAATCACGTTACTTTACGGATTAATTATTTTGAAAAGTAATTAGTTACATAGTTACTTTTTAAAAACATGATATACAACCTGAATAGCTCCAATTCAACTTTTTCTGCATAATCCATCATATAAAATGTAATCAAAGAAATTTGTTTACCATTTAAAACCTATTTTGTGCATATTCCAGCATATAAAATAAAATAGTTTGCGTTTACACTCACTCTTTCAAATAGATGCAAGTAAAACAAAGCAGAAAATAAATAAAATCAAAGACTCAGCAGTCCTGTTGCTCTATTTTCACCTGTTTAGCAGGAGTGGGGCAGGCGGAGGTTTACCCTGGTACAGGTGTGGCGCGGTCCTGTCAGTGGAAGGATCTGGGAGTTCGCAGTAAAAAGAAGTTTTCTTCCCACGCAGTGAACAGCGGACGCCAATGTCGTTTTTCTCACTTTTTACGGAATCAAACTCAAAGGTCAGTACTTGATATTATCCATCGTTGATATGCACACAGCTGTTGTCATGAAAGTCGCACTCACTCACGTCATTGTCATGAGACACTCTCGCAAAAATAAATTAAAAAATTAAAAAAATCACGGTTTAGTAACGCAGTAACGTACGGAGCCCCTAAGGGAACATTAAAGAAAATAAATAAATAAGACAAACTTTTGGATTAATTAATTGGATTAACGTGCTACTGCCCATCTCTGATAATTACCAGTCCAGCTATTAAATGAACTAAATGATGGAATCAGCTAATTTTGTGGTTGTGCTGAAAATTTCCATTGAATGTACTTTTTTTCATTTAAGTTTCTATCCCAACACAGTGAAGTCAACCCATATGTTTCCATGTGACAGATGTCTTTTCCACATGTCTGAAAGAAAAAAGCAGCCAGGAGATGAGACTCTGGCTTAGTGACCCCATGCTGAATCACAGGGATGGACCCACCTGTTCTGCTTTGAACCACACCACAATCAAGAGTCACGGCCAATCACCTAAGGAGGAACAGGCCAGCACAGTACAGCCTGGGAGAGACACATGTCGACAAAAAAATGGTCACTTTAGCACAGCTGCGCGCCATGTGTTACACTTTCCGTGGCAAGTTCTGGTTGAAGGCAGTGGACACCATCGCTGCTATGCCGAGCTGATGTTCCCTCACAAAACGCCCACAGTCAAGTATGAAAATGTATTTTTTCCAAATCAGCTCACGCAGATACATAAATCAAGCAGCCCTCAAACACGTGTTGCAGTCACATAATGAATTTAACACCCTTTTGTCAGCAGTATTAATGATCCAATCAAGGGATTTTCCCATCACTACATAAACATTTACTGCTTTGAATAAACCTTCCTCGGTGCTCTGGAAAAGCAAGCAGGACTGTGTTTACAGGCACGAAAGGAAAAACCAATGACCTTTTGTGTGTTCGACCAGCTGAGGAGTGTGTCTTCCATCTTTCAGAGAAACACTGTGGTTTATTTTTGCAGGAGAAAGGCTTTTGCCTCTCCAAACAAGCCCCATATTTATCATCACTCCATCATTTCCTGCCTTTGACAAGCAAAGTAAATGCAGTAGAAGCACAAAGTTAAAGCTGAGTCTTGGTGAGCCTTTGACCTTTGGAGCTTGTCTTTTATTATTAACCCACAAGCGACATCATAAAATAAAGGAAATGAGTTGGTACGCTGAGATTATCTTAATGTGGACGGCTTGGCAAGTGTGTGTTCTATATTCACTCACACACAGACAAAAAAAAAAGTGCCTTTTTGAGCTAGAAGCCTTCCAACAGGAAAGGGAGAAAAGGGGAATTTTCCCTTGAAGAGTCTGTCAACACACAAAGCAAAGGAAAGAGCAACAGTGAGTTAAACAGTGGGCTCTTGTCTTTCAGCACTCAACATGCTCTATAATTTACACACCACTGACAGGGGCCATTTTGAAGTCTGTCATAGACGGCAAACTTTTTGTCTCCAAACGTCTTGCTCACAGTGAGTCGACTTCTGCCGGGGTCCGGGTGATTAATCACTTATGGCCTTATTGTGTGGAGGTGGCTAATTAACTGCAGGCTGACTGAAGAGACACGCTATAAAAACCCGCCTCTGATAACCCCAACTTTTCCCCTCCTCTTTCGTCTTGGCATGTGGAAGCTCTTACTGACAAATTTGCAAGAACCAGACTAACATTGAGTAAGATGAATGGCCTCCGCGCACAGTAAACAGCCTTTAATTTAACCATGTTTAAATGTATGACACACTGGCATTGTGCTTCCTTGCTGTTCGTGCTCTTTGGTTGGGAAACGCAGCCAAAGTTCCCCTGCTGTTGGTTTAAAATTAGGCTTGGCGTATTCACGCAGGGAGTTTCTGGGTGCTCGGCCTGGCAAACATGTGTTCGTTGTCTCTTTAAGTTTTCGGCCTTCTCTTCAAAGTGACGTTCTGAGACAAAAACAATCAGTTTCTTCTTCTTTTTCTTTCCCGATCTTGATCGGGAAGATCTGGCATTAAAAAATGTTTTTTAATTTATTTGGTGAGCCAACAGAGGAAAACAACAGAGAAAGCATTAAGTTCTGCATTAGCAATAAACTGAAGCTGTTCCTTAAGGTCAGCAGCTTGTATCAAACACGTGACTGGCCAAAAATTGTCCAGCCATGCCTTCCACTCCATCTCCCCCCTTCCACATTATTAGGTTTGTTAACATACTGTATTGCAGTGTTTGCAGTCATGTCGACAGGCTAACTTAATCAAGTTACTATTGAACTTGTGCGCCTTGCCCAGCATGACAGTTTTAGTGCCAGAATTATTGCCTTGACCTATGAGAGGAAATTATCAGCGAACACAACACGGAGACTTTTCTTCCTGGTGGAAAAAAAAGTGTGTGTGTGTAATATATATATATATATATATATATATTATAAGAACAGTGACAATGATGGAAAATAGGGACCAAAAATGTTTGCTCGATAACACCACAAATGAAAAATGCCACGTGGACCCAAAGTGGTGCAAAATGCATAATGCCAGCTGGCAGACCATTACAGGTGATGGACATTTCACTTACCTAAGTCAAATATAACAGACTGCTGTTCATTAATATACAGGCAGGCCTGCAGAATCGAGTCTGCCATCTGGTTAAATCGACAGAGTAATCTACAGCTCGTAATTAGGGCTGAGGAGCAGAGTTTCTCTTTAATCTTTTTTCGGCTTTCAACAAAATTTCCATCTGCACCATGTGGCACATCATTTTTCTTTAAGACAAATGGGTTGTTTTCGTATGATCCAAAATTAGATCAGCAGAAAACAATCAATCTTGTAAAGGGCCTGGGAAAAGGATTGTGATTTTGGATACTGTTTTCCCTCCTCCTGTCTTTAGCATCTCAATTCTCACTTTCCTTGCATGACTGACTTTGCAGCCATCAGCATGCCTCCCGTGATGCTCTCTGCTCAGTGCCATCACGTGGCATATAATGGGGACCTGGGCTAACGATGAATATGAAATTGTGCCTTAATATAGTGATCTCTCCTCAGCCGCGTTCCCTGTGGCGTTTCACAACAGATGGTGACCTGTAAGAGCGTGTGACACCAGAACTAAAATCCACACCGAGGTAAGAAAGAAGACAAAATACTTTGTGTCATCCTGTCTGCAAATTAGTGAGATGACACAACTGTCAGGTGCCAGCCTCCCGTGGCAGTCGTCTCCCCCATTACAGGGGCAGCGATGCTTTCCCTGCACGACAAAAGGGAAATGGGTGAATTTTTTTTTTTTTTTTTTTATAGGAGACCTGTCTGTCAGCTGGCTCTCAAGTCATAACAAATCACCAGCACTCAGCTGAGGCTGAACATTCAGGGCGTCAGGAGGAAGACGAATGACCTGCAGGCCTTTGAAGTGCTCTGGCAGTTCAGATGGCTCAGCGGCGCTGACAGAGAAATATACACAACAGAGCAACCAATAATGAGAACATTAAACATTCCAGCCACCTGACAGGCTGACAAAAACAGCCTGGCCCCACATCAATCATTCACTGAGTCATAACCTTGACAATTAGTCCCCTCTGATACCGCCCGTAACCCCTGGGCCCCGCGCTGCAGTGTGACTCCACTTAAAGAAGAGAAAACCAAAGGGCTTAATCTAATTTCTTAATTCTGATTGATAAAGACGTAGCAGCGACAGAGACCGCAATATATCGGTTCGGCACATGATGGATTCAGAATCGGTTGGCGGGCTCTTTGCAAAGTAATGACTCTCCAAAGATGGATGTGAAAATAGAAAAATGCACATACTGTAGTTCAATTACTTTTGCTGGCTGCCTCTGAAGATGTTTCGGCTAAGACCACAGAAATGTTTCCAGCACATGTTTACGGCCCTGCCTGCGCAAATATGTGTTTTAATGACACCCCGCAGGCATTTGGAAGCTATATAAATAGTTGTAGCGGAGCCAACACTTATATTTCAATATAACTCGAGCCATAAGATCACCAACATGAGCAGGTCTTTAATGTGTGCCTAACGAGGTTACATATCCTACATCTGTATTAGTGTAAACATGTGCTAAATGTCAAGCCTGCTTTTAAGAAGCTCTATAAATTTTGCTCAATAAAAGACTTAATATCATTAATGTTCTCTGAAAAAGATGAGGTTGAGCCCATTTTTCTTCTGCACACACTCCCCATTAGCATTTTTTACAACAGAGCTCAGTGTTAAGACTCCTGTCTTCGCTCTGAATCCAAAGCAATTGACCCTTTGAAAATAGCGAGGGGGCCATGTTGTCATCACTCTATTCACTCTAACCGTGGAGTTGCCATATGACAAATGAGCCATGTGACATGACATTTCCCTTTTGCCTTCACACCTGTAGAGTTAAAGCAAAGCGTCTGACAGAGGAATTGATGGCAGCACCTTAAAACTACTGTATCTCCTTTTCATTTGGCGAAATGGAAAGAACCGGGCCAATGGCTGTTTACAAAAACTACCTGAGACGGAGCTGCACAGCTCCAAGCCCCGAGGATGATAAATGGCTCTGCTAACCCTGTGGGACTGCAGACCCAAATGAGGACGGAGCTAATTGCCGTGCGAAATACTTTGGCATGAATGGAAAGCAAATGCAGGCGAGCCACAGCCAAAAAAGGGCCCAGTTGCTGCTGTGAACTCCAAGCTGGCGTTTACTTACAAGAGTTCACTTGGTGTCCATAAATCATGGACTGCTTACAGCTGAAACTGCCCTTAGTCATCAACATGCAATAGACTGAGTGACAGATTCCATCCTGACTACATTAGCCGTCGGTTCAAACGAGGCTGCTTTTTTAAAATCTCCTACCATCTTGAGCCTCACAGGAAATGAAAACCAGATGGGTGAGGATTGCTGTGTATAACATAAAGCTGAACTTGTATGAGAGAAAAAGACACAAGCGTCTAACAAAAAAGAAAAAGAAAAAAAAGTGTATACATTGTTGAAGGAAATGACAGGGGTCAATTTGAGGTATCCTGGGTTTTTGATATCCTTCAAGTACAGCTTTAGATATGGCTTTACCCTGAGGCTGTGATCTGCATCACATTACTCATTTTCAGCTGACAGGAGAATTGAAATGTGGTTTCAGTCTGTGTTACACCCACACAGGTGAACACAAGTGCAGGCTCCACAGTCAGTCTGAGGGATTTGAATTATAAATCCCTATCTTAGGCTTCCCGAAAGATCCAAAAAGTTATCCTCACAAGAAGAAAATGTTTTTTTATTGTGCCAGGGCCGCAATCTGTTTGGGCATAATAGCAGTAAAAAGACAATAATGAGATATTTAAATAAAAGGGAAAAAAAAACTGGCACACGTGAGAGTGGAAATCAGGATGAAGTAGATAAATAGGTGCAAGCATTAAATTATTTTGCAATGCTATAAAAAAAAAATTTTAATCTGTGGCTATGCAGCAGTAGTGTAACCGTTATATACTTGTGACTTGACCCATGGCCAAACCTTACTCCAAATTTTACTTAAATCAGTTTTTTTTTCTTAGAAAGTTTGATGGGTTTAAACACTGACTTAAAGTCTTTCATCAAGAGAAATTAAAGGATAAAGCTGGCGATATTCTATATTTTTGTTATTGTCTACAAATCCCATAGAAAAGACCAACACTAACAATGACTCGCTCTGTCTCATTCTCAGGCACTCACCACCGAGGAGAAAGGCTCCCGCTGAAGATGTAAATATTTAACAACAGGACAGGAAAATATACTTTTATTTTTAAAAAGGCTAAATTATTTTGTAAAAGAGCAGGTCTGCGTGGTTTGTAGCAAATTTTACTCAAAGACGAGTGCATAGAGCGTTACTGGAGAGTATTTCTAGTCAAAGTTTTCATTTTATTCACTTCAGATTATTTCTGACAGTGGGATCGGGTTTACGGGGTTGATCCAAAATTTAAAAAAATAATGCTGTTGTTAAGTGAAGGAGTCAACCAGTGCAACGGTATGGTGCATTATTATGAATCTACGACTGTTTGGACAACAGTGAAAGTCCTGCAGAAGAATAATGTGTGTGAGGGCTGTGGCTGCACAGGACATGCTTTTTCATAAGAAATAAGATGATTTAATAGGGGGGAAAAAATCGAAGCGGCACTTTATATTATGGCCCACAGCTAAGAGATCAAGAGAATTTCAGTGTATTTTACCTGAAATTGAAATGGAATTAAATTTACATGCAAATGCTTCTCAGTAGATACACAAGAACAGGAGGGTAATTCAAGGTTTCACAGAATGAAGAAATAATTATGCAGTAATTTTAAGCAGTGTGCATCTTCAGGTATTTTATGATAAAGTTTTCCCATCTGATAGTGTTAGATGGGCAAGTTGTGTTTGTTTTCATCTTAAAATACCCAGAAGTTACACACTACCTAAAGTTACACACAATATAATAATTACCTTATATTCATTATTTCTTTGTTTCCTGTAAAAAGCTGAATTGTTACCCCACTATTTCACTGTAGTGCATCTACCAGTAAGAAATTGTAGGCAAATATAATTAGATCACAATTTCAGCTAAAATACAGGGGACGTATTATTAAGTGCTGCCAAAATGCAATAGATCATTTAATGAATTAAAAAAAAAAAAGGAATACAAATTGCTGGTTTTGAAACCAAAATGTGTATTCAAAAATCACCAGCAGATTAAAGCTTCCACTTATTAACCTCATCAGTGCCAATTTTAGCGTTCGGCTTATGTTTCATTTGAGCTAAATGGCAAATTGATTTTGGCAATTTGATACAAATAGAACCAAAACTATCTCATGCCTACTTGCTTCATAGCTGTCTAAGATATTAGTGAGGCTAGGTCTAATCTGAGAAGTCGTTTCAGGTCTTCAGGGTCAAGACTTCCTTTGTTGTCTAGGTTTATGAATGTAGAGATACATTTTAAGGCATAAAAACCTCAGTCATCATCATTGGATAGCCGGTGGTTTTGAGGTTGCATTTTGCCAATGACTGCATTTTACATGGAACCTAAGCTCGGTCAAGCATGACTGGAAAATATCATTCAGACCACAAATTGAAACCACAGACATTCAAGCATGAAACATCTCATCTCTCGCTGATTCTATATCTGTTTACAAAGACAAGGATCTCATAGTATTGTAGACAGTCTAAGAGTCTTAACGTGTTTAACACCCAAGAGGCTTTGATGTGTCAGAGTCATCAGAAACTTTAATTTTGTGTTACAGGCCTGAAATTCCATTAACCAATCCATCCATCCATCCATCCGTACGTCTTCGGCACCAAGGGGAGACGGCAGTCGAAGCAGACACACCCACCCCACCTTTCCCCCAATTATCTCCTCCTTTCAGCTCTTCCAGGAGCTCTCACCAGTGAGTCCACCTCCATGTCTCCTCATGGTAGAACATGTCTGGTACACCTCACATAGAAGAGCCTGTCAGAAACCTGAATCACCTTAACTGGTTCCTTTCAATGTGGAGGAGAACCAGCCTTATTCTGAGCTTCTCACGCCATCTCTGAGGAAGAGCCCAGACACTGTATGGAGGACGTTCTGTGCCTTTTGTATCTGCAATTTAATTCTTCCATTGCGCCCCAGAGCTAATAAGTGATGGTTGAACACTAGTACAAATAAACCAGTACTACACACCATTCTTACTGTATAATAAAACACAGAAATGTCTATTTAATGATCATATTTTTACCTCGGAGGACAAATCTTTACCCTTTAATTCATTACCAAGAATGCAACCAACGTCTTTCACATAACCGCATTTATTTATGATGTGTTTTGTTGGGTCGAACTCAGCACTCTGGAGATTCTTCCAGTAAATGCTTAATTTATGAGAGGTAGCTCTAAATATTTGGTGTTAAATGTTTGCGTATGTGCTGAAGCATCATTAGGCCTCTAAAACGTTCCATTTGTTGATGTCTAATGTAAAGGCCATGAGTCACATTCAGCTCAGATGGTTAAGTAAACATCAAAGAAACACTACAAAGGCAGAAAGCTGAATACTAAGACGAATTTCTATACATTTAATCTGGAATCCTTACTTTACACTCAGTTTCTTTATTGTTGCTTTTTCTGTTTGCTTGAGCTATGAAATCCTGCCCTTAGCGTTATAACATTATTTGTGTTTTTTTACTTTATGAGAAAAGCTGGTTGTGACTCATTTTAATTCAACTGCATGAACCAGAGGCACAATCTGGTTTTCATGTTCTCTGGCTGAAAACACCTGCCCTGTTCTCACAGCTAATATATTAAGTAGTAAGTGCCTGAGCAGATGTTGTGAGGTCAGCAGGGAGCCCAGGGCCTATAGTGCACGCAATATTTATTGGACTGGATCAGAAGGCAATGACACGGGCCGTCTTCCCTCTTGACAAATCACAGTTTGCATACAGGTTGAAGCCAGAGCACGCACTTCCTTCCTAGAAACACCTTTTCCAATTTGTCAGACTCCAACTTGTTATAGAGGCCCGATTGGGTCTTTCTACTTCTAAATGCGCGCTGCCAATCACAGAGAACGCCTTTTTGGAAAATATTCATAAAAGAGTCAAACTTTCTTACTGGAAACTGTAACACACCCGAATCTTTTATTTGTGTTTGCTTTGCAATCATCCATGGAGATCAAAGCTCGCGCTCAGGGCCTCGGTGTCAACGCGAGACATCAATGACATCTCCCATTCACACCGCATCTTCTCCTCACATCTCGCATGCACTCAGTCGTCACATCCCACAACAAAGAGAGACGCCCCGAGTTACCATCCATCAAACCAAGCCTTTTATGGCCCATCAAAAGACAATGAACTGCCAGAGTGAAAGGAGTGTTTGCAACATGAAGTGACAGCGAATACTCCAGACACAGATTAAACAGTGGGAGAAATGAGAGAACTACATAATGTTTGGGTAATTTGTGAGAATTAGACACTATGATTCATCTTTATGAAGGAAACTAAGCTCAGATATAAGCTCGGCGCAGCTCCGCGCTCTGATAGTTCAGGCATCTCAATTTACTTTGGTTTTGAAGTATAGGCTTCTTACGGTTACAGACTGGAGCACTTTGTTTTCAAACATTGCCACACATCTCACGCCTTGGTCGTGAGGTATGAGCTACATGTTAAGATATAAAACAGACCTTCAAGGCTTATTTTCCCTCAAAGGCATCCCATTTATTCCGTCTACTGTCAAAGCATGGAAGGTTTAAGAATTAAGGGAGCTACTGGCAACACAGTACATCATTGTGTACAATAAAAGACGTGCAACGTAAACCATCAGCAGCCCTTTGTGTGTTATCTCCCATGGATTATTCCTCTCAAGTCAACCATCAAGCATTGTGGGTATGGCAGCCTATGCGGGGTGCAGCATGCAGCATAGATTTTGCTAAAGTGTTCAACAGAGGTTGAGTGAAACGGGACACTAGCATGATTATACTGTATCCTGTCTGTTGCTGATTTATTGTGACAGCAGTAACTCCCTGCAGAACCATGTCGTCAGGTGCTACGACTGGAGCTGTGTCAGATACTTGATAGGCTTCGGGTTTTCAGTAAAGACCTTGTGAGAAAGTCTCCAGAGACGCTGCTGAGAACACTCAAAATCTTCATTTCTAAATATACAACCGCATATCCACTAATGGTGAACGGAAACAGTCGCTCACGTTTGTCCTGCAAAGAAACAGCTGCAGAGTTTTCAGGAAAGCAATCTCAGTAAAATGTGGTAAACGTTCAGTCCCGGCCTAAGAAATGATACTGTATTGCAACACTTAATATCTCCATTATTGTGCAAAAGACTACAGCCACCCTCTCGTTTCCTTGTATTTTGCTAGAAAAATAGGAAAATGCTGCAGTTATTTATTAAAACATAAGCAAGCATACATGGAAATACAGTATATAAAGCAAAAAGATAGCAGGTCACTTACTAATCAGATGGTTGATGGTTCAGTCCCTGACTGCTCCGGACTGCATGCCAATTCAAATTCCGATTACAGCACGCATCAATGATCTGGACCCTGGTCAACTGAATTCACAACAACAGTCACCTCAGGGTGCTTCATATTGTAAGATAAAGGCATTATTATAAAGAAAAATCCTGACAATCAGATGAACCTGTATGAGCAATTACTTGGCGACAGTGGGAAGGAAGAACTCCCTTTAAACAGGAAAAGACCTCCAGGGTCAGGGAGAAACTGCCACCTGCTGTGGCTGGTTGGGAAGTGAAAGGAAAGAGAAAAGGGAATGAAAAGAGGGAAGTGGAGACGTTTTACATGATGCGAAGACCTCCATTAGCCTGAGCCTATAGCTGCATAACAAAAGGAGGGTTCAGGTTAGGGGTGGGTTTAGATAGTCGATCTATCGATTAAAATCGATTCTAGCTTGGAAAACGTGATATCGTTTCATTAAAATCCCTAATCGATTTTTTAAATATAAATTTATTTCGCCTGAAACGCCAGCATGTCAGGTTAACCCTAACAACATTTTAACAACCACCAAACGGCTAAAACAGTAAATGAGAGCAGGTACACGGATTCTGCACAACAACGTTACACAAAACGCGAACCACGCGGATCAGAATCAGGGAGATCGGCTTTCTCACCCGACGGCACGGACACGGTCTGGACTGAAAGCCGACAGCTCATTCGTTCTGATCCGTCGGCGGGCTTTGTGTTTACGTCCTTTTTGCGCTAGATTCTGAAGCTGTAGGTCTGATCTCTCTCC
>VUQR01010217.1:17198-27498 GCA_015108515.1 Hemichromis elongatus | reverse complement strand
CAAAAACAGGGGAAAAAAAAAAAAAAAAAAAAAGCACAGGAGAAAATGATTGTCCTGATCAGGCCAATGACAATTACATTGATCTGAGATGGACATGAGATTACGCCGTAAGGTTTCAGAAGGTTGATGGCGTAGCTACACGTAGATTCCCCACTGAGGGATATCCCTCCAATCAGACTCTCTGTTGTTAATTGCCAACTTAAACTGAATACAGACTGTGTGCTAATTTGAGAACTTCAAAGCAGTTTTTAATCTTCAGGCAGAGCCAGCCTAGCAAACATTTCCAATTCTGGCTCCAGAGCTGAATTTACCATACACAAAGACATCAGAGGCATTAATCAATCTACTAATCAAACAATCAAGTAAGTAGTAACTATTGATTGGTTGTGGTTCCCATTTGGTCTAAGTTATGCTACTGTATATTTAAAAAAAATGGATCAAATTGATGATGTTCTTTAAAGATCAAAGATCAGTTTGAAAAATGTGGAGGAACAATAAGAAGACAGCTGGTCTGCTTTGTTGACCCACAGCTTTGATCAAAGATTGTCAATCAATCAAAAACAGCCTGAACTGCGCTGAAACTGACATTAGCAACGTGTTGCATAATGTTTGTGGTTTCAGTGTGCAGAGTCGTGCATGTTAAGTAATCAACAGTCAGATGACAGCCAGATCAGGACGGCAGTGGGTGCATCTTCAGATGCCATCGGCCTTGTGGCGGTGACAGCTGAGCGGAGAAGCTGCAGTCTATACTGCCCGTTCCATCAGATGAAATTACAGAGGCGCGGAGAGACACTCAAACCAGGCTGGCAGTGCCCAGGCGGCGGTGAATAAAACATGGCAGGCTGGGCAGCAGAGAGTGGCCCTGCTCTGGTGCCACAGGCGGGGTGGCTCCATCAGGAGTCACCACTGAACGAGAGGTGCTGCTGGGAGACTGTCTTCCAGTTGGAGCATGCTCTGTTTGACTGAGTCTAACAATCACATCCTGCTTCTTCTGCAGTTGAGAGCAGTCGCCACAGAAAGTGTAATTGTTAATTTATTATAGTATTACCCCAAGGTATATCAATAAGACCATTTGATGAGGGACAACCAAAGTAACACACTTGAAGGTAAATGTCTGAGTGCAGTGACAGATGAGAAATGTCCTGCTAAGGGTGAGCAGGTTGTCTGGTGGTTCCCAGGTAATGGAAAAACACGCCTGAGGGATGACGGTCATAATCTAGTGGGACAGGTTTCATGGGAATTATGGGATGAATAAATAGCGAGAAAAATAAATCCAAAATGAAAACCAAATTAATAATAGAACAGAGATGGTTAAAAGAGGCGGGACTGTAAATGTTGTCGGTTATCCTTTTCATTATTGTTTTTCTGTTAATCCTTTTTAAATTTTTGTGGCGTGTGCTTCCTCTACTGATGATATAACTGAAGTGTAAGCATCTGAACCAACCTGTCAGATCCAAGAAGGCGGAAGACTCTGCTTGGATCACAAATCTCCTGGGTCACCTTCAAAAGAAAGAACACACACACACACACACACACACACTTTCATGTTACATATATGTCAGAAGTACTGCTGGCAGTGAAGCTACACTGTAACGTGAGAGTAATGAAGTATAAAGCATCTTAAACTGCATGGGGACGGGGCTGTGCACTGTTACATCACACCTCTCTCATTAACACAGCTCTCCCATTTCCCGGTGGTCTATTAAAATTAGTCCATCTCCTGTGTTTTAATTTTGAATTCACAGACTTCCCCTTTTATAACAGACTATCTAATGTTTTTTAACAAGCCCTTAGTGCCATTTCTAGCAGCCTGGAGCTTACTGTTACCTCTACTCACGATATGTAGCCTGACACCATGCAGGGTAAAGGACAGGGGCCCCTTCAAAACACTCATATGCTGGCATGTCATGAAAACTTGTTGACAGATGTGAGACAGTCAGTGGGTGACACCTGCTAGGTGTAAGACCTTGGCCCTGGAAGAGACCTGATCTGTTTAAGTCTAAGCGAGAACAAGGTCTCGGGTGTTCAGAGATGCACCCACCGAGGCAAGCACGGATCACCAGACACCCCCCTGCCCCCGAATGCCTTCGCTTTTCAGAGGAATCATAACAAGACAATGACAATGACTGAATTATTTAGCGGCTTCTCCCTGTTGTGTGACGGGTTTCGCTTATGATTGAGCATGAATTTTGCATGACTGCTGACATTTCGAAAATCCTTGCTATGGTCGATCTGTCAAGCTGGGCTGGGTACGGACTCGGGACACAGACCTTCTGTTTCATTCAAGTGCTGCCGGACCTCGTCTCACACAGCCAGCTTTCAAAAGGGCAGCCCCTAAGGCCGTATCCATTTTCATTTAAGCAGAATGCTTCACCTCTCTGTGATCTCTTGAACTTTTATTGTACTGCTGAGCGCGTCTCGTGATCAGGTTAGCTTGGAATCCCTCCGTGGAAAGGTGGACAAATTCATTACATCACTCTAACACAAAGACACCCTGTCTGCTCCACCTGAGGGCTAATCTCCTGGGATCACCTACAGCTTGTAGCCACACACATAAACAGACACGGGGTCTTTGTTGACAGGAGAGAGAGGTGTTTGTTCATGTGTACAGCACACAAGCCTGTGTCAAGGATGTTAACACATACTACAGTCACACTTTTCCACTGGTACTTATTGCGGAACCATGAAAAAATGATGGTGAACTTTTAAATATCACGGTTCAGGTTTTATTTTTCTCCCCAGGGTGCCACATGACTAAAATGACTATATTTTACCTCATTGGACTTGAAGCTCTTTCCTTGCATGCCGTGTTTCCAAAAGGCCAGGACGCTGTCCTGAAGGCACACTGTTACAATACAGAGGAAACTGTGTGTTAGTACACAAACAGATCAAACAATACTGAAGACAGCCAACACAACACTTTCAGCTTGATTAGGAGAAATACATTTAGAAAGCCCTTTTTACAAGTTTAGTTTGAGCTTGTAAAAAGCACTTTTTGGGGCGATCTTTTATAAGCTGACTTGGTTGGTTGGGTGACCCAAGTGCCGAGTGGGGTTCTGGGTTTCCTGTGTGTCATTACAGTTTCCTGTCTGTGCTCTACTGTGCCTGTCCAATAAAAGCTAAAAATGTCCAAAAAAATCATTATAAATCTGCTTTGCACTGGAGTTAAACCCCCCCCCCCAAAAACTTCCTTTAAAATAAAAAAATAAAAATCTTACCAACAGTTTCAATGCAGAAGTCAAAGCTGAGCTCAGAAGCCAGCTTCTTGTTGGATTTCAGTTTGCCCAGGAGATTAACGATTTTCACATTTTCTGCGGAGAGAAATATAATTATTGTGGTGTTTGTATGTGTGTATCCTCCTCCTCAGCGAGTGCGCCAATCTGGATGAAATTAGATCATGAATCACGAATTTGAAAAAGTACCGCAGGTATGCCGCTAGTAGTAGTAATGGTTGTTGATACAGTTACACCTGAGCCTGATAAAACTTGCTGATTGTACTTACGGTCCAAACACACCAACACTGTGTCTCTCTCCAGCTGGGTGACATGGATTGCATCCACCTGCTGACTACCTGTGGGGAGAGACATGCTCAGTAACTGTCCTGCTCTCCAACTCTTTCTTCTATTTCTCAGCTTATTTTTCACTGCTATTGGATATGCCATCATTTCACTAATGCTACCCATGTTTTTGTATTTCTTCCATTTTTTTTAATCCAACCATCTTGAATTGTTTTACTTTTCTTAAATACAAGGCACATGTTTGACTTACTTGGTCCCATCTCTGTGAACCACGATGAGCAGGAGTTGAGGTTGATAGTCTCAAAGCAGACCACCTGACTCGGCTCTGTGCCCTGGCTGATGGCAAAACACACCAGAGGATACTCCTGCTCTGGTACCACCAGCATCTCAAACACCTTTAGCGGGCTGGGAAGAGGGAAGTCGAAGTGCTGCGCCAGGAAGAGAGAGACAACATGTTATCTATGATCACCGGTGCACTGCCGTTTAAAGTGCAAGAGCATCAGTTTTATATAATTATGCTTATGGAGACACTTTCAGAATGAGCTGTGAAGCAAACTACATGCATGCAAGTTATGTATCACCACCTTACTGGAAAAACAGTGGCTTAACTAGAGTTGTTGTTAATTATAAAGTTGTTAATATGACAAAATATCATGTTTCTGCTGTGCGAAAAATAACCAACTGACCTTGATCAGCATAAATCTCTGCATGGGCTCATACCACTGCAACAGGACAATCCCATACTGAAGCGCTCCACACAGGTACTTGTGGCCGGTATACGGGTTTCTCACTGTTGATCAGAATAACATCTGTGTCACTTTATATTTATTTGCGCCATGAAAAGTCAGAAGAGCGTGCAAAACAAAAATGTTTTGGCAAATAAAGGAGGCCATGATGTAACTTTTATACAGACACGGTTTGATATGCAGGGTTTAAAGGGGAAAAGACACTCACCAATGCAGCACTTGTGACAGCCCTTTGTGTCAGGGATCTTTGTTGTCAAGGCAAATCTCCTGAGGAGGAAAACAGTCAAGTTGTCGTGACCACAGTCTTAAAAGAGCTGATGACGTCTAGAATCAGGGAAGTTGGCCTATGGTTCTCTTTTTCTCTGTATCACCGTGACAGTTTATCACGAAGGTAAAAGAAAAACAAAAAAACTGCACAGCATGGGCATAGCAGCAACACTTTAAATTAGAAAAGCAGTGGTGTGATCTTATCACAGTGTGTCAGGCTGTTGCTGAAAAATGCGGTTAGATAATCTTATTTATGAGTTTCAGATACCAAACTAGGCCTTTCAATCTTACTTGGGCAAAGGGAAGCGATGGGTCTGGAACTGAGCAGCCAGGCCAGGCTTCTTCATCTGGTCAAACAGCCCGATGAGATTGTGGGAGTACAGCTGGAAGGTTTTACCTGCACAGCGTGGGACACAGCGTATCCCATCATCAGTTTCATTACAGCCATAATTTCTAAATATTTTTAACAATCTTGAATCTCATGAAGCAGTTTTCATATGTAGAAAGGTTAGATGTGGACAGGGGTAAAAACAGAAGTGTGATGTGATGATGATGTGAGCCATGATTACCTTCTGATGAAGCCAGTTAATAGAATATCAAATCAAGCCAGGCGAGAGGAGGGTGGACAGTGTCCAAGGGAAGCAGAGAAGAGAACAGAGGTTAAGTATACCAAGGTGCAAACTGCTGAAGGTAAAACCGAAAGCAGACCTGACACTTTGTAATCCCATCCTCAACTCTTAAGATGAGAAAGGAGAAGTCGTTGGGACATCCAATTGAAGGCAGTTTGGTTTCAAATGAAAGCTAGCACTTTTTATTTCTACATGGAAGTCTCTACACTTGTCTTTGGAGTTAGTTTTGTAACCTACAAAGATCAATATAACTTCGTTTTTTTAGTGAAGGGCCAGGCAGTAAAGCCAGATGTGCCCATCTTGGGTCACTGCTACAAGTATAAAGCTATTAGGGAGGCTTTCTGGAGCTAAACAAAGTAAACAGTTATTTTTAGGCACAGATATAAAGCGCTTGTGTTGCCTCAGGGGGCAGCCAGATAACACAGGACAAAGAAGCAGCAGGTTATGACAGTGGCTGGTAAAGCAGGAGGTTGTGATAAATCCATCACCTACCCGATAAAGACATCAGGTTGTTGTTGATAACGTACAGCCACGTACATTTCCTGGGGAAGAGCTAAACAGAAATTCAAACACAATAATTCAATAATCGCACAATTATGATTAAGGCTGAAAAATTCTGTCTATCAGTCTCACTCTTTAGCAAATGTTTTCTCTGCTGCCTCCCTACACAGGGTTTCAGTACAACAGCTCATTACGTCTCAACTTGAGCACTGAGGTAGAAGGAGAAACGGAAACTTAAAAGTCAAAATAATTTCTTAGAAAAAAATTTAAACAAAAAACACAACAATGCTTGCACACACCTCAGATTATTTAAACAATGATTATGACTGACATTAACTCGCAATGCTTATTAGAATTGTGTAATGTAAGTTCTGAAATAGCTGATTTTCTTTGCACACAGCCCTAACCGACTGAGATGTTGAAAGCTTGTTTCTTCCTCTCTGCCATGATTATGTAATAATTTTATTAAAGAACATGATCAGCTTAGAGGTATATCAGAAGGAACTAATAATTTGTGAACAGTTTGTACAGGCTACAATTACCAGGTCTTTTTTCCTCACATATAAAGTCTTGAAATAACTTGACCCCATCGTAACTTAAAGAACTTATACTATCATATTATCTTAACAGAGCACTTTGCGCTCAGACTGCAGGCTTACTTGTGGTTCCTAGAATTTCTAAAAGTAGTCTTCAGCTATCAGTCCTCTCGCCTGTGGAAACAGTTTGGATTTGGGGGAGACTACTTTTAAGATTAAATTGAAAACTTTCATTTTTGATAACGCTTTAGCAATGGCTGGATCAGGTGATCCTAAATTATCCCTTAGTTATGCTGCAATAGACTCATGCTGTTGGGGAACACACATGATAAATATAATATGAAGTAGCTTTTGTGTACTGCCTGAAATCCACAAAACAATGTTTTATCTGTGTGCGTGCCATAAAGACTTCCAAGCAACAGAATCAGGGTGGAGCTTAACAAAAACTACAATTTCATTTTCAAGAAAAGCAAGTTTCAGCTACTGTTACCTGCTCCATTGTAGCTTCATGCAACTCATTAAGATTCAGAGTATAGATGCCATCTTCTGTCCCAAAGATTAAGTACTGATCTAGAAGAGAGATTTTAAAAAAAAATGAGTTAGTAAAATATCCAAAACCCTGTGTGTGTGGGGTATGCTCACTGCTCTTTGTGTACCTTTGGTGTCTGGATGAATCCATGACGTGGCACAGTTGATCTTCAATGGACAGCCATCAAACACTTTAGAGAAGCAGGCTCCCATCTGCAATGAAAAGCAGCACAGCTCAAAGCAGGCAGCCCTTTAAATTTCAGCTAGAGTTTAATGAGCTGCAGCTGAGCTGAACCACAAAGCAGAAAGCTCCGTGGACCCCAAATATCTACAGAATGTACAGTAGAAGCTCAGATGAGAGTTTAATAACAGTCTCAGTGAAAGCGGGTCGGCGGGAACTGTGAAGGACAATACCAGTGATTCACTCACCAGTACTTTAGGAGTGGGTGGCAGGCCGTTGATAGCTGGTTTCTAAGGAGGAGGGGAGGAAATGAAAACCATAAGATACCATAGATGCAAGAGACAGAACAATTATCCTAAATTTAGCTCCATAATTTTAAAACCAGCCTGAACAATAAGCAAAAGAACAAAATGCTTGTGTGAGTGTCCTGTCAAAGTCAAACATGAATGAATGCCAAGTTTCCCTCATTAACCAGCCACATTTGGATATAACAAAGGAAAAGCATCATATTTGAGGTTTCAGTTTGAGTTCAGCTAGCCAGCTACAGACCCTGCACGTATCAAATGTAGGCTGTATGCTTTAAATATCACATGACATTTTTATTCTTAATCTAATGACACTAAAAATAGTTATTATGTGTTACATTCAGCATCTATAAACTCACAGGGAATTCCTTCTTCTCCTTCCGGTTTTGCTCGTTTGATGATGGCTTGGGACTCCCTCCATTCACACTGCCATCTGAATCATTATCTGTAATGAAAAACCAGCCAGGTAAAATTACACGTACACAGCACACAGTATAAATATCAGTTCATGTTGTCAAACAAGGAGGGTGTGAATCCAAAGATCAACCATGTTTACATCAGGGTCCCCTACCTTTGCGCTCAGACTTACTGAGAGCTTGCAAAAAAACCCAAAATATTTAAAGCACTTATGAAGAAAAATGAAGAGGGCAGGGCATGCATACTGTCAATAAATCTGGATTTAGAAATAGATACAGCTATGCTGACACTCACCAGGATCCGAGGAGTGTGACAAGAGGCCGGGGCTACTGACGCTGGCTGACAGGAAGTCTGGAGATGAGTTCTCCACCTTGTTGCCTTGCTCAGGTGTGCTCTGTCTGCGAGCCACTTGGCTTGGTCCATTCTCCAAGTTAGGGAACCTCTTTACTGTCAGAGACCTCTCCTCGTTAAGGCCCATTTCCTCTGATGAGCTGCTTAAAGCTGTCTGAAAAGGAAAACAACACAACAATTTAATTTTTACTTAAACCCCCCCAAAATTACAGAAAAAGTAGATAATCTGTCATTTTAAGTGTTACCTTTGGAGGCAGAGGAGGAGGAACACCTGGCTTGATGGTTGATCTGAAATTAAACCATTTTTAACAGAAAGATGTAAACCAGCAGGACAAAGGGTCATGCAGTCATGATAACATTTGAATCTAATGGCATAACTCACCGCTCTGTATCACCAAAGGCTTCAAGATCTTCAAGATGGGTGACGTGTCCCCTGTAGGACACAAACACAGTAATCAGCACAGAAAGTAAGACTGATTTGGGTTCAGGAGGAATGTTAATGGTGTAAATGTTTATATAAAGTCCCATCTTTGAATAAGAACAATGAGTCTTACCACAGACTTTAAATCATATTTAAGATGACCTAAACCTACTGGGGACTATGCTTTTACTATGATTATGACTACTACCTATAAACTACTAGTTAAAAGTAGGTTTCAAAACAGCTCTGTGCAGTCCCTTCAGTGCAGATTGAGCACCAAATAGTTAGGCTGACACTTCAGCACTTTATCTCTTTACATCACAGCAGTACACACAGCTTGAGTCTACAGTAATCGTCACACCACACATGGTGAATGAAGAGGGGGCAGAGAGGGAGGGGGGCAGACACGCCGGAAAAATGGTTGTGGCGCAGCAAGGAGGGAGTGGAGTGGATGGCGTAGCTTATTACAGCACATGCAGTGTTAGTGTTACCGTTGGAACAATTCATCCTCAACGCTTTTGAGAAGGCTCCTTCGAGGGACAAGACGAGAGAGACACCGACAGCCAAAAAGAGGACAGAGAGAAGGTGAAGGAGAAAAAAATTCAAACAAACAGTCAAAGCACATGAACATGTGAGAGGGAGCTTAAAGACCAAAGTGACATTTCAAACGCAAAGGGGGAGCAGGGGGAGTGAGCTCATGTGCAGGCATACGTTAGGTCCAGTGAGTAAGCATGTTAATATGAGACACAGTGAAGAAAATCTATATACACAGTGACTCAAGAATTAGTAGATTTTTTAAGACTAACATGCTTTGACTGTCTCAAAGTAAAAAAAACAAAACAAAAAAAACAAACAGAAAATCTCAGAAGATGTAAAATGCAAACAACAACAAATCTTTAGTTTGCCTTAAATCCCTTCCTGTGGTTATGCCTCATGAGGCACATTTATCTAAGACAAACCAGATAGAGACTGAAAGACAACAACTGGGGGTAAATGGGAGCAGTTCCCATGACAACAGTTTCCATGGATCACCTGGTTGTTATTCCTCCCTCTGCAAAAGGACTCCAGGGGGAGGAGAAGTCATTATCTTTGACATCCTGTGGAAAAGCATACATTCACAAAAATAGATATTTACATAGCTGAAGTTTTGTTAATCACCTGATATCTTTTACTTCTTACACACACACACACACAAACACACACAGACACACAGATTACAAACAGAAACTAAAATAAGTGTTAGATAGAAAATGATCAAAACAGAAAATAATAATCACCGTTTCGTAATGAGCCGCAGTTTCCTTCTGTACTGGTGCTTTGAACTGTAGCTTGTCAACTGTGAAAAACAGAGATGGCGTTTCTTTTCTTTTCTTTTCTTTCCCCTCTCCTTGTACACATCTTTGACACTAGAGGGCATCAGCATCCAACACTTTAAGACTCACAAAGCACTGGAGTTACCAACATTGGGCAAACTTTCCTTCCTGAGCTAAAAACAGGTGTAAGAACGAACCCAAAGCAGATCATCTGCTTCCACAACAGTGAACCTGCCAAAACACTACAGGGAGCCTTCACTGATTTACGATGCTACAACTTGAATGTTTGGTCTGAAGCTTCAAGACGAGTTACTCGCTAAAGACAAACACAGATTAAACTTGATGCTGACCAGACCTGTTCCCTTTGGGGAAATATTAGTGAGAGAGAACATGAATTACAGATACATCACAGGACAGATTCTTCAGCAGTTTAGACTTCAGGTTGCGTTCTGTCAAACAGTTGATTCAATGAGGGAGTCTGGTTTGCTGCCCAGTATAAATACAACACGATCCAGCTGTAATTATGAAGGTGAAAGAAATCAGCCCACATAATCAGCTTCACATTAACAAAGACGCGTTGTAATAAA
>VUQR01010217.1:0-17178 GCA_015108515.1 Hemichromis elongatus | reverse complement strand
AGAAACGCCCCCCCCCCCCCCCCCCCCCTTTTTTCTTCTCCACGTATGTATGTAGATAGTGTCAAGGTAAGGAAGTAAAACAAACAAGAAAAAAGTTTAAGGAATTGAAGCCGAGTGATCAGGTGAGGCTTATGAGTCAAGCTTTGCTTTCTTGTCAGGGTAAGATTAGTCATTTAAAATGCAATTTCAAGTCAGTCAGCCTGACAGGAACCAAGATGTCACAATATCCAAATTATTCAACCTTACAAAAAAGCTGAACTTACATTAGGTAGCCACTCCATGCAGACAAAATTGCCTTATTAGTACCATTTAAATGTCAAACCGAGTGTTGTGTTTCTACAACATTGTCCTATTACTAATGAAATCTTAGGGGTGAGGGTTGGAATTAGACAAACACACACTGTCTCACTACTCTCACACTGACCTGCATCCCCCCTGTGTCCCTCAGTGAAGCTAGGACTTGAGAGTGGCCCTCTTTGGTCTGTTCCATTGTTTGCTTCATGGTGGAGGGAAGGTCATATAACAGTGAGAAATTTAGATAAAAGAAACCAGACAGGAAGTACATCTGATACAAGCGATCATAGCACAGACGAGCACAAAACAACATGCAGCACGGTATAGATGGCTACAGATAAATACCGCACCTATCTCAATTCTAGTCAGCTGTTAGGTCACTGTAAAATGATGAGATGAAGAATGGCCACAAACTAGTGACACAACACGCACAACACACCATTCGACTTTATCTATCACAACCATGGCAACACAAAAAACACAGCTTCCCTGAAGGGGGGAGGGGGTGTAGTCGGGGGGGACAAAATGAAGAATTGAAACAACTGGATCCATCGCCAATTACTGGAAAACAATTTCTGGCTAAAAACTTTTTAGAAAAAACTCAGAGACCCTTCAGACAAGCCATTTTTGCAGGATTTCCTGAGCAAAAGATGAGACAATACTTAACAAGTAAAAATAACAAAAGGTACTTAAAGGCATCGTGGACTTTCTCTTCCATGAATTCACAGGCTTTTTTTTTTTTTTTTTAAGACAAGCCACCTGGAAAGGCGCCAGCCTGGGCTGCAGGATTAAAGGAATGACCCTAGGTGATGCCACCAGAACTAGATCAACCTAAGCAGTCACAACGACTAACACGCCAACCAAAGACAGGACAGAAGCAAGCCGTTCGACCGCGGAGGGGTGCTGGCCTCGGTGATGCGTTTAGCTTTGATGTTCACTTACAGTCTATCTCTGAGCGCGTCCTCTCAGTTCTGGCGTGCTTGTTGGTGGAGCGGATGGTGTGTCTGACTTCACTGTTTGCCTGAAACTGATGGTGAAAGACAGAATTTTTATT
The DNA here is from genome assembly GCA_015108515.1 of Hemichromis elongatus. Taxonomy (NCBI): domain Eukaryota; kingdom Metazoa; phylum Chordata; class Actinopteri; order Cichliformes; family Cichlidae; genus Hemichromis; species Hemichromis elongatus. The sequence goes on along the minus strand of VUQR01010217.1, from coordinate 15,830 downwards.
AGGGGAAGAGCACTTCAAAAGACAGTTAAGCGTTAGGAGCTTATATAATATGCTGTGTGTCATTACAAGTTACTGGATAATATTTTTAGATTATCTGCAAAATTTAAATTAAGGTTAGCTAAAGATGAGCTGAGACCAACTTTTCTGGAGCATGGTTGCATTATTATGCATCCCAGTGGCTGTTTGTTTGCAACAAGCTCTATTGCTTGCAGTCAATAGCCTTTAGAGTTTTTTCACTCATCGTGGCCAAGACAGTGCTACTGCTGTCAGCAGGAGAAAAGCACAATGGTCCTTTAAAAGGCCCTGGTACCACCTCTTTGGCTGCCACATAGATGTGATGTTGAGTCCAGTTGGAATAATAATGTCATTGGAGAGAATCAGGAAGAGGGGGATGGGAGGTTTTAGGGGAACATACGTACTTCCTTTAATCAGCTATTTGCAACAAGATGTTCATGAAAATACCAAGAACTGCATTAAAGGTTTAATATTTTCAGGCTATAAATAAAAGTTGAGTGTATTTATATTTCTGATTACTGTCTTGTTGACTGGCCAGGCTTTGATTTTCTTAGTCAATCTCCTAAAAACACACATTTCTATACATCATTTGGAGTTATTACCTCAAGGTCATCCTCGTCTATTTCTCCAAAATTCTGGTGGTTATCCGGGTTGTTCATCTTATCAAGAAGGTCCATGGCAAGTCTCCTGGTCAAACCCGTCTGAGCCATAAACACATGCTGGGAGAAACAGTAAAGGATTAGAGGTCTTTACCAGGATCATAACTGGAAAACAACTGTTTGTTTTAGCCACCTGACATTACTGATCTGACACATACGAGAGTTATATAAGCAAAGCATTCATATAGACAGATATATGTAGGGGTGGAGGATAAAGAAAGCACACCCTCTGTCAGTTCAAATATTTTTTACAAATCATGTCCTTATCAGGTCTTAAATGTAGGTAAATACAACCCCAGTTGTTAAATAATGACATCATCTGAGGTTGTACTTAGGAAATTTTAAGACATGCAAAGAACCCTATTAGTTTTAATATGTCCTGATGCATAAAACTTTGGTATTTAAACAGGGTGTACTTTCTTTTCAGGTTACAGATCTTAGGTGTTTTTTTGTTTTTTTACACCTAAAGCTTGAGGACACCTCATTCTCACATTCCAGGACTTCTGGGATGCAACAACTATCCTCAGAGACAGACGCTGTGTAAATGATATGAGAATACACTGCACAACTGTGCTTGTATACCTAAAAATTAGAAACAGGTACTGACTGAACTCTGGCTCCCATCCTAAAGAACTGAAACTAAGATAAGCTTTAATAAATACATAACACTGAAAACAGTTCAAGGCCAGAGTCTGACAGCAAGCCAAACAGCGAGAAAGTCGGCCAAACCACACAGAAGCTCAGGAGGCCAGCTGGGGTTCATAAGGCTCTGTGTGGTTTGGACAGGATGACAACATCTACTTGTTTGTCAGGTGTTTTTAATTTGCAAAGGAAAATAGGCCAACAAGCAAAAGAAAAGAAAAGAAAGGAAAATGGGGGAAAAAGACGAGAAAGAAACTGCAAAAAACAACAGACTCATCTAAACCATTCACATTTTTAAACATCAGGGATCATACTGCACTATATTTCTTTATTTTGAACATTTCAACCACACATGGAAAACCAGAGTAATATTTATTACCCCTAGAATTTTTTCAGCAGTGGGCCGCTTCTTTGGGTTCTTTGTTAAACACACTTTCACAAAGTTATGGAAGGCAGCAGACCTGTTGGATAAGATAAGTTTGTTTTAAAACAACGATTACTCATCTAAGAGCAAGGCATAAAGAATTATATCACAATCCAACAATAGCACTGTGATTACTCTGGGACACTCACCATTTGCTCTTATCTTTTAGCTTCGGAGGCTGGAAGCTACTCTTTGACATCAAAAACAAGGCCCTACAGCAGACAAAGGAATGAAGATTTAATGACGCCAAGATGGAAAATGTATTAATATATTATGTAAGGGAGCTCTAACTGATCATTTATGTGGGGAAGTAAAACATACCTCATTGGATGCAAGTCAAACATCGGAGGCTGGAGCTCAGCCAGCTCTATGGCTGTGATGCCAACAGCCCAGACATCACACAGCTGGTTGTAGCCACCGTTCTTCTCCACTGCAGCTACTTCAGGAGCCATCCTTAAGAAAGTGACAACAGAGATTTAGCAGTGGCTCATTTATTAGAATAAAAAGCAGAAGTTAGCTTTAGTGAAGGAGCAGAGGCCTGAATCTACCAGGGTTTACACATCTGTAGTGTGTCACATTGAACTTTCGTCTAGAAAATAGTGAAAAATATTCTAGGATGGAGCTGAAAAGGGTTAAAGTCGTTCATCAGCACTCTTTAACCAGACTAACAAAAGGCCCAGAGGCCTGTTTTATACGGATGACACACTCACCAATAAGGTGTTCCGATAAAGGACTTTCTTTTGGCAATGGTGGCTGTTATTTTGGCTGCAACTCCAAAGTCAGCTGTAAGAAGGATAACAGGGCTTTTCAGATTATGTAATGCACATACAGCTAAAGGCTGTTGAGGAGTTCAGGTTCTTAAGAATTAAGATGCTGAAGAGGAACTTACCCAACTTCACGTCTCCGTTGTCTGTCAGCAGTATGTTGGCACCCTTTAAAGAGTAAACATTTGTTTTATGCTGAGAAAATACAATTTAAAAACACGTAACAATTATTCATTAACATTAGAATAAAGCTTGATTCTAATGTAAAACAAAGTTTCAAAAATGTACATTAAATTCAAACAGGTATATGGATCTCAATGTGATCACTTCAAGCACGCAGTTTATCGCTATGAGCACAGAAGCTCCACCCACCTGCTGCTCAAACCTTTTGTTTGTGAGGGGGAGTCAATCAGAAAAAGTTGTCATAATGGTAAGTGTTTTACAGATTGAACGGAAGAGGTATATCAAAGCAGATAAGGATCGTCGTATAATGTTAATTATGCAAAGCTGCTCTAGCAGAGTCTAAAAAGATAAATACAGGGCTGGAAATAACTACAACAACTGCTCTATGTTACTATTCTGGCTTCTTGTAAACTTGTAGAATCACAGCCTTTAATAGTTTCACTAATACTGTTTCTGCTGGCTGTGACTGACGGTGTCTCTGGTGGCATCCTGCGGTGAGAGTAGAGGAAACAGGAAGTGCTTGCTGCGTAGAGCTGAAAAAAGATAATAGATCCAGCCCTGACCTTTATGATAACACATGAGAGTAAAGTTCCAGCCTTTAGTGCATGCATCGAGCAAAGTTAACTTTCAAAAGTGAAAAGTAGCATCAGTCACATGCTTCCGAACGAGCACACCCAGTTATGCTTTTCCTGTGTCTTTGGTTTTACACCTCTGCTGCTATGTCACACCTCTGCCCATTTTGAGGGCCACCAATGCATTTATGCTGACATTAATAGTACTGAAACCACTACGTGTGCTGCTTCTTTTTCTTGAGATGTTCTGAAATTTACCGCATAAAGTTTAGTCAGACGGTCTGTGACATGTTAGAACAGCCACGACAAGGACAGACGATTCACATTCAAAGAAAATGAAATAAAAAGCGATTCTACCTTGATATCACGGTGCATCTTCCCCTTAATGTGCAGATATCCCAAACCCTGTAAAGGAAGGCAAAGCATTATGTAATGAGCACAACTGAAACCACAAACGCTGGAACGTTTCCTCAAAATATTCCAAGTAAAATTACCTGCAAGGTCTCTCTGCAGACATATGCTATTTGAAGCTCTGACAGAGGTCCAGTCACTATTATACACATTCATTAAATGTTAGTAGGGTTGAAGACAAGGTGGATAGCAATAAAAAGTATTGCATGTCTGCTCCTTGTTATGTATGAATAAAACTAAAGCTCACCATGATAGATGTCCTGCAGAGATCCCCCCCCACAATACTCCATGCATATCCAAAGTTTCTCTCGACTAAAAAGAAAAGCAGAATTAGGAACATTTCTGCTTCTTATGCTGTCACAAAATACACCAGAGCAAACAAACATTTTGACAAGCTGCAAACCTTGCTTTAGAAGAAAACAAAACAAAAACAGTCTGTCATGCTAACTGATAAAAACAACTAAGAATAAGAAGAGTATCGGTTCTGAAACTGGAAATTAATCCTCCATAGAAAGTTTCTTCCCATTTCACATGAATGCTGAACGTCTAAAGAGCCTTCAGGTAAGGCATGTCCTGAAAATACAAGTGATCGCTGCCGTGGTGAGAATTTGTCTCTCAGCTTTTCACACACTACACCCTAAAAACATAAAAACAGACTAAAACAGTAACAAGGCCTTATAATTTGGAGAACGGTCGCAGTCCTAATAAAAATGACACGTTAACCAGTAGAGGGACTGCTCACTGTCACCATGTTTCAATCAACATTTAGGTGGTCATGGAAACCGTTTCAGGTAACTAAAGGGGTCAACAGGAAACTTAACATTTCCCCAAATAAACTGGGGTTCCTTTGATGAAATTCAGTTAGTTTTATAATAATTAATGCATGGTGCATTGCTCATTAACGTTTTATTGTATCCAGTTGAGCTCGGTGTGGCAACACCACACAAGACATGCCTGCTGAGATAAGACATGCAGCTCTCTGCAAGAACAGCCATATAAAAGAGTTCAGAGGCTTTTATTTCATTTAAACCTGCTGGAAGTCTAAGGAAGATGTGGGCGGAACCGGGCCTACTTCCTCTTAAATACCGGCCACAAATCATGGACTCCATTAAAGCAGGAGAATTGTATCCTGGCACCGAAGCACCTAGTCAGCACCCGTCTGCCCAATTGAAGAGCCTGAGTCATACTTTCACACACACAGGTTTAGTAAGTAATTAAATACATCATGTGAGTTTCAGGCAGTGGCTTGTTAAATCGTTTTGACAGTTACATATGAATTCCACAAATGTTATGCACTCGTCTGGCTGTGAGAGCGAGGGAAAAAAAGGAAAACAAACAGCGAGGGTAAAATGACTATGCAGGAGCATTTTGTGCTGGCTCTTACCAGAGGTAGCTCCCAAAGTAGGCCACAATATTGTGGTGCTTGCATTCCTTCACCATGAAGATTTCCTGCTGTATGATGGAAAAGTCATCCCCTGGAAACAGGGAGAAATCACAGACACACGGACAAAAAAAAAGAAAAAGAAGTGTTTATTTCATTTTCTGTCCTGCTTCGCTTTAAAAGTTTAAGAAGTTTAAAAGTGGTAAAAACCCACAAAAGAAGTATATTTTTTGGCGACATTTGTGGACACAAATGTCCACTCAAAGCATCCAGCGTGTGACGATGCTTGCATCTTCCTTAAAGTTTAGGCTTAAAAAAACAAAAACAAAAAACAAAACAAAAAACAAAGCCTAAATCTTCTCTTCGTTATCCTTTCAGTTCAGTAAACAAAAAGTCATCCCATGTTTGCCAAGGTTTCACCATATTTTATCCCTGTGTAAATACAGCAGGATACAGAACACTCAATAACATTAAAGGTTTTAAAGTTTACGTGCTACAGGTCATTATCCAAGCAGCATTCCAGTTCGGCATAGAACACCACCACATTTAACCAGTAGAAAGCAAAAAAGACAAAAATATGTTAGCTCAGCTGTCCGAGTTGTGTATAGAAAGACAGCCCTGGAATAGATCAACAGCTGGTTAAGATCAACTACACTCTATGACTGTCATCATAGGCAATGCTTTAAGAGTTCATATGCTTTTGGTTCCATGATCAAACATCCAGGTAAGGAAATGAAGACACAATCAAACTGATGAAACTTTTCTCCAAGTGAAACACTACATGCAGATGAACAAAATCCACTTGATTCATACATAAATACACTCTCTGCTTAAATAAATAGTACGCTGCACATCATTGGTAGTGACAGGAAATTACTGAAAACAAACTTATTTCCTTTTCAGGCTGTGGTCAAACCTGTGAATACTTGTAACTGAGGTGGCATGTGAACAGAGCTCTTTTTTAGCCTTTGTTATACAATTATCAGAGTAAATTACCGGTAAGCCTAACACTGAGCTGCATTACACAACAATACTGTGCAGCTCAGCTTCAGACACCGAACCAGGTGATTTGGGGTCAGCTTTTCTGATACAGGGACAGCTGAACTCTGAAAGAAAGCACGATCAGCAGAAAAACTTCCTGGAGCACATTATTGTGCACAAACACTTTGCAAGCAACTAGGCAACTTGCATACAACCAACCTGTTTTCAGTGCGTCTGGGGCGTTTAGGCTTTTTCATGTGCCTGGAATGCCAACGTGACTCAAACTATTTAAACTACACACGTCACGTGTTAACAGAAACCAAAAAATATCTAAAGTTCTTTTATTTTCCTACATATAACTCAGCACAGCAGAAAGCACACACATTATTTTAAGTTACACAGAAGGAGGATGCTTTTTTCCCAACAGCTCATTCAGTCACCAAGGTTTCATGCAAACCCTCTGCTTACAGCTTTAACATAGCTGAAATGTCAAAGAAAGGTTTACGAGAAGGAAGAAGTATTGTAAAAGTGATTTTTACACACACGCTGGGATGTTCCTGTTAATGTGCCCTTAAAAAGCTTTAATCAGATTCACAATTAAATCTACTTGGTGAAGCTTCTTTTTCATTTACTCAACACACTGCCATAGTGTTGTACTTCTGCGCTTTTTGTTACACATTAGACATGTGCAACAATGACGACTGAATTACTCTGTGCTTAATATGGTCAAGAGAAGCTTCAACGGGAGGAAGTGGAGCACTGGCGTAATTATGCTCGACTCCCTCCACTCCTTTTGTTAAATCTCTTATAGATAACAGGCTATAATAAGAATATGAGTAATGCCTCACGCTCACAGGACCTTGTGAAAGCAACTGCTTTGACGCAAAGTTTAATTTTTTTTCATGGAATCCTACATGAAGCCTCACCTTGGCGAACAGGGTTATAACTATGTCATACCACATGTGTACAGGGTGAACTAGTGTGGATCACAAACAATCTTAAATATATCTGTTGACTGACAGCGAAGGGTTTGAGGAGCCACAAAAATTTGAGCAAGAGTAATTTTAGTGACATGAGTGAGCTTGGTCCAAAAAAAAATAAAATAACAAGTCACCCCACAATCTTCTCTTCTTGGTGAGCAGAGGCCTAAGAGTTAAGCCACTTCCTCCCAGATCGAGCGCTTCCCCCTGCACTGAATATACACACACTGCTGCTCATCGTGTGAAGTTTCAATTCAATTCAGTATGTAGAACTTTATCAGTAACAAGTTTCGATAAATCTCAGAACAAAAGTCAGCTTTTAATTTTAAAACACATCTGACGGTAGAGGAAGACTGCTAACTGTAACCATCCAAAGATGAGAAACAAGATTAGGAAACATTAAAAAGTTCCTGCTTATGTGTTGAAATGAATTTTCACTAAAGAGTAAAATTTTTAAAAACTTGTGCTCAACTGGCTTATAGGAGGATGTCTAGAGGAAACTGCTGGGAGGTTTTTGCAAACACGCAGAAGTGAAAAACTACACAGTCACAAGATGAACAGCGTAACAGAGATGAAGTGATTATAAGGTTGTACAAAAAAAAAAAGAAAGAAAAAAATCCTCCATTTGCCGTTAATGGTCACACAGCGACAACCCGCACCAATTTGTTTCAGTGGTAATTTTTCTTTTAATGCTGCAGTCAAAAGCCCCACAGTCTCACCGCCGGAAGGCTTTAGGGTTGGCTCCTAACTCTTTTTCTGTCCTGTATTTTCTTACAGGCGTCACTCCTGGATAAACCTGTTTGATTGCACGGTCCACCCAAAGCTGTTTACCTCGAGCACAAAAAGGAGGGCCTCTTGCGAAACACTAGTTAAAGAAAGGAGTCCTTCTTTGACCAAAGCTGGGTCAAAAGAAGAAAAGAAAGCAACTCTGAACACAGGTTTAGATCATCTTGATAATTTTTTCAGTTAACCTGTAGCATTTTTTACATTTTAAAGCCTTTGCAGTCCAACCTTCTCATAACTATATCTGATCATTTCTGATCATTCCTATATAACCAGTCAAGTCTGCACAAGTCATATCTACCATTTTGCACAGTCCATCAGAAAAACAAGAAGTGTTCCTCCCTCACCAAGTCTGTCTTTTGGCATGCAGCTCACTCTCCTGATCTTTAACAAGGTAAACATGACAAGAAATGTGACTTTAAATCTGTTTACAACCAGCCTGCCATTTAAAAAAAAACAAACTCTACCTTAAGCTGTCAAAACTCGTGATGCACGTTTTTATAATTAGCTTTCATTTAGCTTAATCAGTAACAACCTTCATCAGAAAAAATCAAACAAAGAAAATACATTGCAGCTCAACTGCATTACATAGCAAGTTGGGACATGACTTACAGTTTTGGTCCTCAACCACCAGCTTCATCTTTCTGAAATGGGTAGTGAAAATATTCAGCTATGTGTCTCCATCAGACAAATTTAGCACCATTGATCTGAATCATCGCCATAAGCCGAGGCTACCAAGTCAGGATAAATTCATACTTTAATATTCTGTACTGCAGGAATCCATATAACCACTGAGTAATATATAGAATAATAATAATATATCTCAAGTTCATGGATTAAACACTGCACTGTGTTTTTTCAGTTTAAACATTTGACAAGAAAAACAAGTGTAAACACTGATTAGCTGTCCTGTGATTCTTTACTGCGAGCTTGATCCTGACAGCGATGTGATGAATGAAAGAAAAACATATACAGGAGTGAATGTCCTCGTTCACTGTTAATCAGCTGAGCTCTGTCTGGTCGCTGGTGGTACAAAACCCTCTCGGTAATCCCACTAATCTGGATCGCGCTAACTCTGTCACTAGGTCATTACCAGCACAAACCCCAAAGTGGAACCAGCCTTTCTGTTCCTTGTTCACAAAACCATACATCACACTCCTGCTGGGAAACTGAGATGAGATTTTTCTCCTGTTTAGAAATTTGCTTCTTCTTGATAAATATGTAAAATAATACCAATAAAACCTTCAGTTCACATAAGAAGTCCAGTTTTGGTGCAGTAAAAAATATTTTACAGTCCTTTCTGTAAAGTGCTGGGAAGCTGTGTGTTTTCACTGCGATGAGACAATGAAATAAAGGTAACAGCTCTTACCTGGTTCCAACTTTATGACCTTCACAGCAGCAAGCTCTCCAGTTTCTATGTTTCGAGCCTGAAAGACACAATAACACAATTTAAACCGAGGCTTTAACCGAGCTTGCTGACTGCCTGTTTTGACTAAAACACTGACTACAGATACAGATACCAAATAATCTCCCATTTTGGGTATTAAGTCTTCATTTATTCTGATTCAAGCTGCTCAATCATGAGGATTTACTATTTCTGTTAGGGATATTGGATTCCAACACACATTCTTGGGGGATCTGAAGCAGTGCCTGAACAACACAAGATTATAACAAGAAATTTTCAAAAAACTACCACTTCTCTGAATTAATCAACTACAAACGTTAACACAAAATTTAATAAAGAAAAGAAGCTGTGGCCAAGCAGCATTATAAATCACCAGGAAAGTCTGCAACTTATGAATAAATGTCTGAACAATAGATTGTATTTTAGTCATTCCGCAGTTTATTTTGGTTTCTTCTCTGTATCACTTCATAATTCCAACAGGCATAGTTGTATTTCAAATCATCCATCATGTATAAAAATCCTGAGCTACAGCAGGTTTCACTGACGTCCAAATCCAGGTCAAGACAGGATGCTCCCTAATCTGAGAGAGTGAAATGTCTGGATGAGCGGCTAAATCAGCCATAAACCACAAAACCCGGCAGCCTGGCCATCTTTCAGTAGTGGAATGTGGTGGTGATTCATACATGTAAACAGCAACCCAAACAAAGCTTTAAACTGTTTAAAATGCAGCTGCATGCACACAAACATAAAGACATTTAAGAAAACAGAACAATTTTTCCTACTGTGGACATATTACGAGAGCATGTGACTGTTCTGCTTTAAACTAAAGTGTGTTCAGTATTTGTGTTGAAGCTGTGTCTTGGTATCTACTTTCTGAACCAGCACTAACCAACCTCAAAAATAAGCCACTAACGGGGGGAGTTTCTGTTATAATACACACATACGAGATTTGGCAACTTCTGATTTAAAGAACGTGTAGCACGTAACAGTGTTTCTCATTTGCATTAGGATTCTTTGAAAGCCATCTCTCTCTCGTGTCTCTGGTCTCGTGTTTGCGCAGATCCAGGGTAATTGTGCCGAGGCTGATTCCTTCAAACTGAAGTTAGAAAAACTTCTACAAAGCTTTTACATTCAAAGATTGTTGAGGTGTGCTGGATCACAAAGTGTTGACTAACACATAGTACAGAGTAAACATCATAAGAGTGAAAGACCTGGCACTTTTCACAACTCAAAATACCTCCATGTACCCCATTATTTTGGGGAAACAAAACTTTTCTAGCATTTTTTAAAAGTCAAATTTAAATGTTGAGCCTTCAAGTGCAGTTTTATTGCACTTGCGACAATTAAAATAAAGGTAATTTAGATAAGGCTGTAAAATAGCTGGTCAAATAATGGATGTGTAACTAAGATGGCTGCTGAGTGGCAAGACTAGCTTCTAGAATGATTTTGCTACAAGTGACCGACTATTTAAAGGATTCCTTAGTTGCCTCTTTGTCCCTCAACTGCAAATATTTTTAAAGCCATCAATACTCCATTCATCAACTGGCCTACCAAGGCTGGTTTTCCCTTTCTAATTGTGTTATAAGACAGGAAAAAAACAGAAGAAGATTCATAACCTGGGGGATTACTTTATAACTAAAGAAACCAAAATAACCTCCACAGAGATGCCGCAAATTTCTCAATCCATTATGTAGTAAACATTCAAAGGTGAGGAATGCCATGCTGAGGACTTTTCCCAATCTAAAGGAGCTTTCTCTGTCAGCGCAGGGCAGAACACACCCATAGTGAAACGCATGTTTAGACAGGGGCCTGATCGTATTTCAGTCCACTGCAGCTCTGAGCCTGTGAGCTCCGGGAGAATACCAGGCGCAGCATACCACCGGTGGCCTGTCTGGGGGTGGGGGGTGGGCTGGCTCACTGGCCAGGAAGGCTTTGTATGGAGGGAGGCCATGTGAGCCCGGCTGAACCATCACGTCTACATCTGTTTGTGTGTGACAGATGGATAAACAAGAAAATTCTCCAGCAAAACGCACCTCGCTGCAGCCAGACAAACAGTGGGAAACATCTGGCAGTTAGTCTGCTATACGCAGCACATTAATAACACATACGCAAAACAGCAATCGCTTGAAACAAATACGTCGACGCACTAATATAATGATGAGATTTCTATGGGGATTCTCCAGATGTTTGCGGTTCGCAACAATTTGACAAAGAAAAGGAGCAAATCCTCATAAATGTTAAGCTGGAACAAGTGAACCTTTGCCATTTTCCAAGAAGAACATGGTAACAAATCACCCGAATGGTCAATTACTCTCTCTCTACTCCGTTTTACTGTGAACCTCTGGTTTTAATTGCAATAAAAGACTCGTAGGCTCCAGACATATTTGCCCAGTTTTTCCACAAAAAAGGAAAAAACCCCAAAAAGAAAAATTTACAAAATTAGACTGTCTGACAAAAAGCTGCAAAATAAATATAGCACATGTGCAAGTAAAAAAAAAGGAACCAAATAATCATATGTTATTGAAGTCAGTGCAGTCAGTCTTCCCATATCATGTGCACGTCCAAAAACTAAACACAAAGTTCACAGCTAAACTTTTATTCTGAAAAGTTATGCATCACACAATGTAATCTTATTGACCTCTTTATAAAGTACAGATCGATAGTACTGTGCTGGAGCCACTTTGCCTTCAGATCTGATTTAAATCTTCACAGAACAGATTCAACGAGGTGCTAGAAACACTCCTTTGGCCCATTTTAACAGATAATATCATACAGTTGTTCCACATTTGTCGCGTGCACATGCATGATGTGAATCTCCTGTTCCACCGCATTTCAAAGAGAATAGAATGGAAAAGAAATGTCCTTTGTCCCTGATTGGGGGAAATTCAAATGTTCTAGCAGCAAAGTGACAGGCAGATGGAACGTGCAAAAAATAAGAAATATTATGAGACTGTAGAGTAAGTAAGGGCAATTTACAACATAAGAAATGAAAGGTGCTCTGTTGGATTGAGATCTGGTGACTGTGGAGGCCATTTGTGTACAGAAAGCATCGTGTTCAAGCAACCAGTTTGAGTTGATCTGAGCTTTTTGACATGGTGCACCATCCTGCTGGAAGCAATATCAGAAGATGGGTACAGTGGAGACATGATCAGAAACAATACACAGGTAGGCTGTGGTGCTTAACTGATACTCAGTTGGCACAAAGGGACCCAAAGAGTGCTGAACCATTGATACTGGACAGTATGGGTTAATGTTTTTGTGTTGCTTATGCCAAATTCTGAATGTCACAGGAGAAATCAATACTCATTGGACCAGATAACATTTTTCCAGTTTTCCATTCTTTAATTTTATGAGCCTGTGCAAATTGTTGCCTTAGTTTCCTGTTAGGTGACAGAAATATCATGGGGTCTTCTGATGCTGTAGCCCATCTGGTTCAAGGTTAGACATGTTATGCATTCAGAGATGCTTTATGCAGAACGAGTGGTTATTTGGCCTAAAGCATTTACCAGGAAAGTCTGCGACTCTTCTGACCTCTGGGATCAACCATTTTCCCCTGCTGCTCACTGGACATTTTCACTTCTTCAGATATTATCTGTGAAGCCAGCAGATGACTGTGTGGAGAAAATCCCCAGAGATGAGGAGTTTCTGAAATATTCAGACTATCCATCTGATACCAACAACCACATTCACAGTCACTTAAATCACCTTTCTTCCTCATTCTGGCACTCAGGTTAAACTTCAGCTGGCCATCTTGACCATGTCTACATGCCTAAATCCATTGAGTTACTCCCATGTGCCTCTATGATTAGATATTCAGTTAGCAAGCAGCTAAACATGTGTACTTATTGAACTAGGTGGTGAATGTATTTCTGATGTATGTTGCATTATCGCCACCAAAAGTGGTAGGGCAAACTAACAAGAAGGGACAAGCACAACAGTCAAACTGGTTCAGCAACACAGCTTTTACAAACAGAAAAATACAGATAACTGATGCAATCAATAAAATACAGATAAAAAAATAAATAATAAAAAAAAACTGTAAGGGTCACCATATGTAATGTTCAGTGCATGAATGGATGCGCAACATGGCTCTCACTCAAAAGCTCCTGTCAATGTGTTTGCCACATGTTATTATGGCTTACAAAGCAAACACCACTCTTGCTTAAATTACAGCGGCAGCCTGATTAGTCATGATGTGGTGGGTTATGTTATCTTCGGCTCTAATGACAGACTGTGAGAACTTCACTGTACCTTATACACGTCTCCATATGTGCCACTTCCCACCCTCTGAATGAGTTCAAAGTCATGCTGAGGGTTCCTCCTTTGGATTTCACTGCTTGGCCGGGTAAAGATATCCATGGTAGCTTGACCCAGAGATGCCTTTACATTTATTTGGACTGACCAAAGGTGGTATCGATGATCTGATGCAACAATGGTTTTGAGTCAGTGTTACTCAGACGGCATGTCCCTGCTGTCCATGTCCTGAAAGGTGGAAAGCTTTGGGGGAAAAGGGTGCACAGAAGAAAAACAGCAAGTATTAATCCCCAGTAATAACGCTGGACGAGCTTAGCTTTGACATTTGTCATGCAAGCACTAATAAATTTATCGCCAACTACCCTTTAAAAAGTAATAAAGAGAAAGGCTTTTAAAAGCAGTGACCATCATAACGGTATTAACATGCAGATTTTAGTCATTCCAGCAATTAGCCAGACCCAGCCAGAGGCTTAGCATCCGGGCGGGTCAGCTAACGCTAGCTAACTGGCTAAAGTTAGCTTCTCGGCTGCCTCTAACTTCAACAGTGTATACCTTCAACAACACAAACACGGCGGAGGAGCATGTCTTGAACTCCGAATCGTTTTCAGGCTTTTAACTGTGCGGTGGCGTCGAATAATTATCCCAAAAAAACCAACAAAGGTGGTCCCCTCTTTTGTTATCGAGGAAACAGTAGTAAACTTCACTCGCTTGCTGGTGCTGGTGCTGCTGCTGCAGTTCACTCCTTCAGAGAAAAAGCGACAGGGTCGACTTCAAATCCCCGCAAGCCAGCGTTAAGTTTTGCCGTTGCCATGTCATTTCCCTTAGGTAACAATTTTAGATTAGCCTCGAGCTCATGGGTAGAATAATAAAGTTAAACTACAATAACAATAAACTGTTTGGATTTACTAAAATAACACGCTCCCTTATAAGCAACAGTGTGTTAGTAATCTTTTTGGAGTCGCAGTTATTGGACGCTGATGCATTCAAATGCATCACGGAAAGTAATCTAACCACAATCAAGTCTACGGTGTAATTATTACAACGTTAATAGTATACCAAAAGTATTCGATTTTTAATAAAGAAATAAAATTAAAAAAGGCATTAAAAGCACACGAAATGTATCTAGAAGTCTCATTTCTAAAATAGTACATTTTCTTTATTATCTATTCAAACCTAATTTTGATTTATTGGCTTGTTTTTCATGGTTATGGTTTATTATCTCGGCATATCTTTTCAGAAAGTTGGTTAAATAAATTTCTGTTGAGATGTAATTATGACCCCTTAAAGTTATCATTTGCAGGTATTACTGTATTTGAAATGCTTTATAATCATAATTTCACGCCACAAAATAAAATCGTCAATAATAAATATATTCTAAATAAGAGAAAATCTGCATTTTTCAAAGGGTTGGTTGGGAAAAAGTCTAAATTTAGTATTTTTAATGTATGATAATAGTAATGTTTTAAGTTATTCTGATTTAAAAAAAAACAAAAAACAATTTAAGTTGAAGAATTATCTAATATCAATAGGTCTAAAACCAGATATCTATAATTTCCTTTATTACCCAAGATAAAAATGGTTTATTCCAAGATAATAATATTTATCCATGTGTTAGAATATGATACGGGTAATTTTTTAATGAAAAAAATAAACATATTAAATTTAGTTGATGTTTTCTATTCATAAATTTACAGTTCAGTTCAACGTACAGTAACAATTTAATAATGAGGAGAATTTGTATTTATTTATTTATTGTAGTGCTTTAACAATTTACTGACTACCACGCTACTCATTTGGAATTTACATTTTTACAAAGGCGCAAGTGAAGGGGCATACCTTTTAACCTCTGTGTAATTACCGCCACCTGCCGAAAGAAGCTAGAAATACACGTGAGGGCAGCGACAAATGTGGCAATAATTAATTAAAATTGGAATTAATTAATTAATTAAATAGCTATGACACATTTAATTAATTATTTATGTATTTCACATTTTAATTAATTATTGAAACATTTAATTAATTATTTAATGATATATTTATTTATTTCATTTTGGCAGTCCTGACGTCTGGCTCTCATCATGAATTCATTTTATCTGTCAGCCTCACCCATCAAACCAGGGGGGCGGGTTAACGCTGATCGAGTCAAAACCATTGCTTTGGCCTGGTGGCCTTTGTTTTTAGAAAGCTTCCAATAATGGCGGCTGCTACTAAGTTTTAATATTGCTCTTATTACTCTTTCTGGGTCACACACACACACAAAAAAAACTTTTAACGTATTTTCAGGCGAGAATGTGGCTGTGTAAACTTCAAATATCTGCTTGGTTTATCAAGACATCACATATTTGCAAACGTGCTCTGACGGTTTCAGAGACGCCT
>VUQR01010216.1:18910-34616 GCA_015108515.1 Hemichromis elongatus | reverse complement strand
GTGAAGATTTTTTTTTTTTTTGTTTTTTTTCTTAATTTTTTTTTTTTTTTTTTTTTTTTTACAAACCTACTGTATTTGCACAGGCACGCGCCACTCCTCGATGTCAGAGTAGCCGTTCTATTAAGTAGGCAACTGCGCAGCAATCAGATCTATGCATAAGCCCCAGCTTAGGGACTGCCAATCCCCCTCAACTAAGTGAACCGATGAGTGTGGTGGGTCAGCAGGATTACAAGCACAGAGCATCAGCGTATTATAGCATCACTTTCCACAGTGGAATGTAAGCCTGTACGGAGGAGGCCTTATACAAAGAGAAATGCCAAAATTGTATGGGTCAGGAGATAAAGGTAGTAAAAGTAGGGCTGGATTTACTGGGAAGTGGTGTAAAGCATGCTAATTCAGACTGCTGCAGTCTACTGTGAGAAAGGAATACAAAAATAGCTGACAGCTATCTAAGGCAAATTAAAATTTTGAGCATTTATTATTATTGTATACAAAACTGGAATCACTAGAAATGTTCAGTGTTAAAGCATAATTGTGTCGAAACACCCCCTTCACATGCCACATTTCCCTCCTTCCATTTGTAGCCTTCTTACCCTCCCACAGTCGCAGTAGCAGCATTCAGTCTGTCGGAGGCCTGGAGGCTGACAGCAGGAGCAGCAGCCGGGGAAGCCTGGAGGAGCTGTCTCAGTCTCGTCAAAGAGAGACCACCGCCGCTCTCTCCTGTGGCTCTACTGCAGGCTTGAAGCAGAAGATGCTGTTGGACTATAATGTCTACATGGCCAAATACGTGAGTCCCCAGGCCCCGCCGAGAAGCCCGACTGCCACTGACAGCGCTGGGAACAGCCCGGAGAGCAGCCCCCAGACTACCAAAAAGGTAGGAGACAGATGGATGCATGTCAGGCTAAATGGAGAAAGAGAGTCATCCAAAGTGGGCATCTATCAAAAGCCCCCCTGGGGTCTGCACGTCTAAACCACAATATCAACTAAATCAGTCTGTTGTCACCTGAAGTTACCCCAAGGAGCTCCGAACGACTGGGAGCTCAGTGAATCTCACTGAAGGGTTACTGGGAGCAAACTCAATATATCAAGCTCAAGCTTGATGCACAAAATGATTTAAGTTGTTTGAAACTGCAGTTTATACATGTATGCGTGTCCTTTAGCTGCGTAGGAGTTCAGAAGAGACTGCGGAGCCTGAGGCCTGGGTAAATGCATTTCTCGGAAGGATATTCTGGGACTTCCTAGGAGAGAAATATTGGGCCAATGTAGTCTCCAAAAAGATTCAAATGAAACTCAGTAAGATCAGGGTGAGTAGTAGTAGTAGTTATAGTTAGTAATATCTATATGTAACATGATTTCTTTGTGTTGGCTGTATTTGTATCTTATTTTGTACATATTGTCTTTTAGCTGCCATATGTTATGAATGAGCTCACGCTAACAGAGCTAGACATGGGCTTCTCCATTCCTAAGATCCTCCGTGCCTCCAAACCTTCAGTGGACCACCAAGGTAGGATGAGAAACTACACTAGGTGTGTTACATTGTAACAGTTTCCTGGGTGGTTTCAGGATTTCTTATTTTTATCTTTCTCCCCTTTAAACTCGAGCTGTTTATTAATTCTGTCTTTTCCCCAACCCGTCGTCTTTACCTTTCATACCATATCTCCATCTTATTGCTCTTCTCGCTAGATTAAGCCATAACCCCCTACCCTCCGTGACTCTGTCCTTCTCTTCTCTGGAGTCTAGCCTTTCTGCATGCCTTGTGCTATTAAGCCACAGTAATTAAACTTCATGTCTTGGCTCCCCCCTCATCACTGACTCACCCAGCCTGCCTTGAGCTCCACCAAAGGGACTAATTTGACACAGAAACAGAGCAGAGATGTGTATTAATTCAAACTGAGCCAACTGGTTTAAGGCAAAAAAAATAAATAAATTGTCAAAGGCTTCAGTCATTTTGGGTGGTTTTTTTTGTTTTTTTTTAATTGTCATTTCTTAAAATGACAATTTAAAAGATGATTATACACTCGCTATAACCACTTTTAGGTATTGTTCAACTGGTCGAATGCCTCAGCAGCCAATGACATGGCAGCAACTTAGTGCATTTAAGTATGTAGACCAGGTCAAGATGACCTGCTGAAGCTAAGCCTATAATTGGCACAAACTCATCCAAATTGGACAACAGGAGAAAAATGTTGAAAGCTGAAGAGTTCACTGTCCCCAAACAGTCCCCACAGTCCCCAGATCTCAAGATCCCTAGAGCACCTTTGAAATATGCAGCAACGTCGCAGACCAAAATCTGTGAGGAATGTTTCCAGCACCTTTTCCAATCTGTCTCATGAAGAATTAAGACTGTTCTGAAAGCAAAAGGGGGTCCAACTAGCAAGGTGTACCTTTATAAAGTATCCAGTGAATGTAACTGTAATGAGGAGCCGTCATATTTACATTTTTGCTTATCAATTTCAGATTAAGGACAATCAGCTTTTGTTTTTCTTCAGTCTAAAGATTCTTGTTGTTCAGTTGTTGGAGCTACATTTGCAGGGTGTCTGCAGAGCTTACAATTGAGTTCTGTCTGAACCTATACATCCTCAGATATATAACTAACTAAGCATCATTAGCTGATGATGAAATTTGCTCTTTCAGCCTGCATGAACTGAACACGCTTTGTTTGCAAGCTTGTAATTTCTTTGCATGTGTGGTAATGGTAAAATTGAGGGAAAGACAGCTTCTCAATGCCTTATTTATGGGGAGACGTGGCTTGATTGACAATGTTTACACTGTGCATCAATAAATGCACAATACACACAAACTTTGATGTTTGTCAGTTGTGCAAAGATGTGAAAGTGAGCTAGAGGGTTATAAGAAACAAGTGGGTGTAACATTCTTTACATTAGTGTATGCACAGCACCATCTTATCCATCTTAGCGTGCATAATTAGCTCAAAGGAGAGTCGGGCTGAAGCGTCAGTTTTGCAGTTGCTTGGTCATGGACATGCTGCACAAATGGAAATTTTTAATGTGGAGGCAATCATTTATAGACTAGCCAGAAAAATGCCACAAATTGACAATGAGAGCAATTTAAAGGAATATCTAATACAGAATTGCTGTGATTTGTTTCCCAGTTCTACATCTGTCTGTGGTGGTGATGTGTTGGCTCCTTCAAAATTAATGAGAAAATCCAGACGGTCTGGTCCTCCTGTGTGTCTCGTGCTAGACAATGAGACACTGTCTTCCATGATGTGCCTTGCTGCTGTCATGTAGCTTCTCTCTGGCACTGCTGTCACACAGACTGTACGAATCAATGAGCATTTACAGGGTGAAGGGAAGTGAAGAGGAGGGAGGGGGACAGACAGAGGGGATAATAAACGTCAGTTATCGGCTGCAGACGTTCACTGAGCAAACAGCAGGGGAATCGTAATCTGAATAATTCTCCTGCCGCCTGCTGAGGAGTGGGATGTGTAAGCAGGAAGTAGCCTGATAAAGAACTGCTTCCTGAAAGATGACCTTTTTTAGGTAGATGAGCACCGGAGTTAACCTTGCAACAATTAAACACAAATCATTAGGTTATTATTTTAGCGATTTTAGGAGGCATGGGTTTGGCATAAAAAAAACATCATAAGTCTTTGTTTTTTCCTTAGGTTTGTGGTTTGATCTGGAGGTCTCTTACACGGGCTCGTTCCTCATGACGCTGGAGACCAAGATGAACTTGGCCCGTTTGGGAAAGGAAGGCGAGGGTCTTGGAGAACATGGGAAAGATTGGTGAGGCTTTAAAAGTGCATTTCTTCATTGAAGCAGAATAATGGAGCTAAGGAAGCTCGGTCTGATTTTATTTTGTTTTTAAGAAAGCTTCCAGATTTTACAGAGTCGTCCTCCACAGCCTGTCCTGATTCCTCCATGTTTTGTTTTTTCTTATTGTCTCATTCTCAGAGACAGTGCCAAAATAAAATGTGTGAAGGATTTGATTTTCTGCTAAAGAAAACCAGCTCTGAGTCAGATGGTAATCGTGTGCATTTGCATTTTTAGAGCCATATTAGTTGTGAGTGCGTTTTTTCACAGATCCTCCCCTTTTGTTGTGTTGCCCCTTCCCTCCTTCTCTTTATATACTAATCCTTCTTGTGGATGCTTACCGATATGGATTTGTCCAGTAAACTGGCGAGTTTGGGAATTGGATGCCTACTACAGTCGCTGTCACTGAAACAATACGTTTGTTATCTATTTGGGCTATTGGGTCTTTTTTTTTTTTTGAGTGAGATCAGTGGAGTAGTTGTTCCTGGGATACATTTAATAGGAATTATTGATTGATAAGGGTTCTTTGCAAAGCCACTGGGGCCTTACTTTGCAACACAAGTGCCTGTTTATGTGTGTGTGACAGGTCAAGGCCACGGACATACTGTCTGGCAGACAGTGATGAGGAATCATCTAGTGCCGGTTCATCGGACGAGGAGGATCCTCCAGAACTCCTCAGTGACAAACCTGTTCTGCCTGGAGGAGAAGGGTGAGCAAATGTCTCTTTCTGACAACATTAACTCATCTCTGAATGGAAAATGAGCAGAATAAGATTCATGCTGAGGTTCTATAACAGAACATTTTTCCCTTTTCTATCAATTCATCTGCCCAACTAGCCACCCACTCAGACCTACATATTTGAAAGCTCGCTGGTGATTTAATGTAGCACCCGGTCACTTGCACACACAGCCCCTCGATAGTGGGTGCTGAGTAGCAAGAGATGCCGTTATGAATTAATTATGAACCTGACTCACTCCTTGCCTCCCCTCCTCCTCTGTTTCCATCATCGACTCACGTAGCTATGTGGGAGGCCACAAACCCAGCAAGATCATGCGCTTTGTGGACAAGATAGCCAAGTCGAAGTACTTCCAGAAAGCCACAGAGACGGAGTTCATCAAGAAGAAGATGGAGGAAGTATCCAACACGCCCTTGTTGCTCACCGTAGAGGTGCAAGAGTGCCGCGGGACTCTGGCTGTCAACATCCCACCTCCTCCCACAGACAGGATATGGTATGTTTAGGAGGATATGCAAAATTGTAGGATGGAGTTGATGTCACAATCTATGTGAATGGCTTGAGATTATAGCACTGCACCCTCTGCTGGGCAAATGAACACAAGCAAGTGATGAGAGAATAAAAGTGTTTAATCACATCTAAGAAATGAGGGCACAAAGGTGTGTTTTTCATTAAAGATGTGGAACATTAAAGCCTTAAATACACACTGTGGGATATATATTTGGCTTAATTATTATGAACATATTCATCTGGGCCACTAAGGAGGTGCTAAGAAAATTTTAATTAAAACAATAAAAAGTAAAATCTGTTTCTGTTGCATGCTATATGTGTTTTGCATGTTTTCCTCCATTTTTTTTTTTTGACTTTTTTTTCCTTAAATTCTTGTGCATTTTTTTTTTAATTGAAATTAAGCAGTCATTGAAGGAAAAAACCCATCAGAGTCAACATCCTTTTTATGAAGCTGGTCTGAAAATGCAATACGATTGTCACAAACTTCTCCATTTGGCTGTCAGGTATGGTTTTCGGAGTCCGCCTCACCTGGAACTCAAGGCACGGCCTAAACTCGGTGAAAGGGAGGTGACTCTGGTGCACGTAACAGAGTGGATTGAGAAGAAACTGGATCAGGAGTTCCAGGTATACAAATAGTCCATTTAAAAGTTCAATTGTTAAAAATGAGGAATTGTATGTTTTTAAATATACACTTGCTGGTCACTTCATTCACTATGCCTGCTGAACTGCTCATTATTGCAAATATCCAATCAGCCAATCACATGGCAACAACCAAATATGACGACTGGTCAAGACAACCTGATGAAGTTGAAATTGAGCATCAGAATGGGAAAGAAAAGTTACGTAAGGGACTTTAAATGTAGTATAGTTGTTGGTTCCAGAGGGCCTGGGCTGAATATTTCAGAAACTGCTGATCTGCTGGGATTTCCCCACAGAGCCGTCTCTATGGTTTGCAGAGGATGGTCAGAAAAGAAAGAAAAATATCCAGTGAGCAGCTTGTGTGGATGAAAATGCCTCGTTGATGTCAAAGTTCAGAGGGGAATGGCTAGACTGCTTTAAGGGCAAGATTAACTCAAATAGCCACTCATTACACCCAAGATATGCAGAAAGGCATCTCTGCATGCGGATGGACTACAGCAGCAGAAGACCACACTGGGTGCCACTAATGTCAGAAAAGAGCTGCAAACTAAGGCTACAATTTGAAACATTTGACAACAGAAGATTGGAAAAATGTTACCTGGTCTGATGATTCTTGAATTTGACACAAACAACATTAAGCATGGATCTGTCTTGCGTTGTATTAACGATTCAGGTTAGTGGGCTTTGGGCTAGTTCTAGTTCTAGTTGCTGACCACATCCACCCCTTCGTTAACACGGTGGACCCATCTTCTGATGGCTGTTTCCACCATGGAATGGGAGATCCTCATCATGGATGTGATGCTGTGATGTCAATATGGACCAAAATCTCCGAGGAATGTTTCCATCACCTTATTGAATCTGTGCCATGAATTAAGTTAGCTCTGAAGATAAAAACGGGGTCCAACTCGGTACTAGCAAGGTGTAGTTAATGAAGTGGCTGGTGAGTGTTCACAGTTTGAATTTGACACTCTCTGTTTGGGAACTGAAGAATGGACATTTTATGTATTTAGCACATCTGAATACACCTAAAATCAATGTTCTTTATGTAAAATACCTTTGGTCTATTTAGAATTACCACCTGTGTCTGCACGAACACGCAAATCCGCACAGAATGTTTTAACCAGTAGGTTTAAATCCAGTCTGTTGTTAATACATTGTACTATTTTCAATTGAATATAGTTTAAAATAACATCCAAATCACTGAATTCTGTTTTTACGTTTAACACGGCACCCTAACCTTCTTTGTAAACACGGGTGTATTTAGTAGATGATGTCACATCCTGTGGTATTTATCAACTGACGTAACATTCGAAAGTCTAACATTGGCATTGCTGAGAAGCTCAAAGTTTACCCACCAAGTCAAAGAGCACCTCTGTAAACTACTGCAGCAAATTGTCCCTGTCAGGTTTACCACACATCAACATTTATCTCTGCCTCCTCCTCAGGGGCTGTAATTATGTTTCGGCCCCCTCCACAATGCTTGTATTAAAATATAGCGCTGCGGTGCACACTGTTGTCATTTGTGAGCAAGTGTTTACATCTGGATTTCAACAAATGCTGGACTCAGGCTTTATTGGGTTTCAGACATAACAATACAGGGTTGCTTTGTTGCTTTCTTGTTAAAAGAGATATTTTGAAACTTTATACAAAATGAAAAGAAAAATATTTTTGATGACAAAACTATAATTTATAGGTTCTGTTCCTTTAAAAGTCTCTCACCGTGGTTTTTCAGTTAGCATACTTCACTGTGCTCCACCATATTTATTGATAATTCCTTTTTGTTTTCTCATCTTTTTACAGAAAATATTTGTAATGCCAAACATGGATGATGTGTGGCTACCCATAATGCACTCTGCCATGGATACGCGTTCAAATGCCAACTTGTTTACTGTGACAAATGATGCCTTGAAGGATCCAGAACCTGAATCTGATGTCTCTGACATGTGAAGGCACGCTGGTCAAGGTGTACAATGACAAGCTTTTTCTCACCGTGCCCCCGCCCCCTCTCAGAGACCACAGCTCCAGCAGTGGGCTCAGTCGGCTCCCTGGTATTTTTACCCATACTCTAGTCCTGCTGTTGCACCGGTCCATGAAGTCCGCGCTTTGAAACAATCTGAAATCTACTCATTTCTACTAAAAGCAAACAGAAGAGGACAGTGACTCACAGACTGCCGACCATTCACACAGTTTTAGTGTGACATCAAATATTATGATTCGCTTTGATGAAATAACATTTTTTTGGGACATGGTCAAACTGTTAAACAAGTGTGTGTGCGTGTGTTTGTGTGTGTGTGTCATGGTGGATTGATAAATAGCCATCCGATCCAACCAGAGGAACCATAATACCTGTGATGTACAGCTGCCCCAAACGTGTTAGTTGTACAGTGTAAACCTTTTATGTGACGTTTCTAATTGACTGGTTTATTGTTGCTATAACTCTTTGAGAACTCCTGAGGCCACTAAATGAAAAGCGTGTATATCTGAGCGAGCAAACAGGTGACAGAATATTCCTTTAAATTCGCCGGCAGTTTCGCCGAAAAACCCCAGCATCTGTGGTTACACTTTTCACAGGGATGTCGAGACACATTTATCAACCACTCACACTGCTGCCTGTGCCAGCTGCCTGGCACCTATATGCAAACCAATCAACGGCTCTGTGTCCATAAAAGACAAGGGGCCCGTTCAGAATGAAGAACTGTCATTACGCTTTTTACCTGCGTCATACGACTTGCGGCAAAAAACAGGCTTCAGAGGGGTCGTGTGAATTGAAATACATCTGCAAATGCAGCAGCAAAACATTGCCTAGGTCTAATGAATGTATACATAGGAATGCAGCTCCCTAGCTGTGCAGTGGAATAGCTCATTCACTGAAAACGTGCTTCTAAGCAACATGTTTCAAGCGCTCTTTACGTGTTATATTCAGAGTCGACAAAAAGTAATAATTTTCTATTTTTTATTGCCAAAGCAATCTTTCTGTCTGATTTAAAAAAAAAAAAAAACAAAAAAAAAAAAAACAGAGGGTTGGTTATGAGGTAAACAGAAATTCAGAAGATGGGAGAAAAATAATCTGCAGGGAGTGATTTTAATGAGCAGGAGACTGAAACACTTTCAGTTTAAACGGAAACACAAACTCAGAAATGTGTTGTTTAAAGAGCGGAGACATCCACTCTTGCTGTTTTATTTTAAATCAATAACATACTGGATATTAGCCATATTATTTAATGCTCTCAGCAAACATCTAGCTAATGAATGCTCCGTTTCTGTTGAATTATTTATTGATTTCCTTTTTTTAATGCTGTCTATTGTTGTACACATTAACGAAAAACATGACATACACTAGAACTACAGGATCTTTGTCATCTGCCAAGACGCCTGGCTTTACAGGTGACTTTTACTTTATATGTTTTAAGTTCAGATGTGTGTGTTGGCAAGTGTATGAGGCAGAAAGTGCCTTTAAAGTAAATTAAACATTCCTCCATAGTGAGCCGCCGTGTTTCTTGCATCAGTTAAGAAGAGAAAAAGGCGGGGGGGGGAAAAGTCTTTGTGCCATTACTGTGTCTGTTAAGACATGTCCATTTTGGTTTTTCACGTCTCGGTGTTGTTTATTTGCACAAGTGATGACAATATCAAACATTGCTGTTGTGTTCAGTGATGTCGCAGAATGTTACGGTTCTGATCATTGTGGATCAATAAAATCTTTTTGCTCGGAAAGAATATGTATGGATTTGCTGTTCTGACAGAAGAGATGAGGAATAAGAAGACGGAGACAGATTCTCATCAGCAGGCATCCTTTTACTTTACATCCTGTTCCGCTTCATAAGGTACGCCTGTTCTATCACAAGGTGCCAACTCAGATGATGGGTATCTAGTGGGGATATGCCAGAATTGGGGGGAAGGTGTTTTAACTGACTTGGCATGGTTGTTGATGCCAGACGGGATAGTATCTACTGGGATTTTCATGCACAATCATCTATTAAGTTAACAGAGGATGTTCCAAAAGAAACTGAGTGAAAAATGCTTTGCTGATGTGAGAGGAGAACTGGAAGAATGCTTTGAGCTCATGTGAAAGCAACAGTTACTCAAATAACCACCTGTTATGGCTAAAGTATGCAGAAGAGCAACCTCTAATTACACATCAAACCTTGAACCAGATTAGCTACTGCAGCAGAAGACCACACAGGGTGCCACTCATGTCGGCTAAGCACAATCCAAAGGCTACAATCCACAAAATTAGACCAGGCAAGACTGGACTGGTGTTGGTCTTCCTACTCGTGACCTGGAAATTGATCTGTTTGACCTGCTGAGAGCTATCTCAGCTCCTAAAACAAATTTGTGGGGAGAGACGATGCAGTTGTCTTTAGCGGAAGTGCTTATACAGTGCGGTTGCACAACACTGAGTGTTAAACTTCACACAAAACTATTGAAGATTATCAACAAATTTAAGCCCTTTAGCATTTCCACTTATATAGATTTTAGGATATAACAAACATGTATGATGCCGCTGTCCCATGTCATAAGTGGCATCTCATTTTTGTCAACCAGTTTTTCCCAGCCTCTCCTGATCTCGTCTGGGGGAAGAGGAATCAAGGATGTGCAGTATGTAGGACAACACTTCACAATCTAAAAATAATATATGTGGATGTACATTCACTAGACAGAGTATTTAACGGGCTGTATTTCTACATTACTTCTGACTTTTGCTGATAATTGTTACGGCTAACAGATCTGCAGACAGCACAGACGTATTTAAGTTCTGTTATGTGTGCAGTTATTGCCCTTTGAGAACACTATACCCAAACTTCATCTCGAGTCTGTGTCTTGCTTTAAAAGAGAGACTTGGTGAAATAAAAGCCAAGGAACCCCAGTTATGACAAGACATGGCTTGATCTCGCACTGCTCTCGACTTTTGAGTGGCCACAGAAGAGGCCAGCCAGGTTCAGAGGAGTGCCCAGAAATAAGTTAAAAAGAAGAAAAACAGTCTTTTATAGAAAAATGCTTTATTCTTATTAAAAACAACAAAAAAAACAATACATGTTTATGTGAGACACTGCAACTTTAAGCCTGGGTCCACTTCTTGAGCATCACAGGCTCATCCCTGAAAAAAAATAAAATAAAAATGAATGAATGAGCTCAGTTATTAACAAGCTGTTCATAAAGGTGTCTTCAGAAAGTTTATCATTAGTCATTTTTTGATTTTATTCAAATCACTTACTGTGCCATTATCCCAGACATCCACTCACACTCAATGTGCGGCACCTGTACAGAAAATGATTTTTAAAAAGCTTTAGTGCTTTTGACTGTTTAAATAAAAATCCTGACCTGTGTGAGTGAGTCAACTCAGATTTCAATGCTGGCTTCATTTTCAGATCAGAAGTCTAACGCACGAAAACTCATCATCCATGAACCAAAGGGGGGGGAACTAAACACATTTTCTGTACTTCATACCTCACCATAATGAAGTGCTGCTGGCCGGCCTCCATACTACTGTATGACACCACCCTGTCCACGTGGTGAAGTGCAGAAAATACCCCCACACATCCGAGTAATCACCATCCTATTTCACAAACAGAACAAAATACCTGTTACAGATGGGAGCTCAAGGGGGTTGCGTTTTTGTGTGTTTTTAGAAATTTTTTTATAAAATCTTACCTTCACACTTTCTTTGCTCATGCGGCCTAGTCAAGTCCCGCTGCTCAAACGTCATTGCTTTTAGTGCTCTAACTTTAAACCTCCCCATCATATATACACTTGCAGTCAGCTGCAAGAATTAAAACTAAAACATATGCGTGAAAAACACTTCATAAACAAATTAAACGCGACCATGTCGCTGTTCGCTAGCCCTACGCTAAAAAGCATGCTTCCCATACTCTGCGTAGACCGCTGAAGAAAATGTCCCCCGGATCTATTTTATACCACATCCGGTCTCCGTATCACTTTTCTCATTGGCTTAGAGACTCTCGACATCTCCCCTCCTCCACTCGTGTGGATATCTATCCCAAAGTCCAACCCCCACGGTTTTCATTTCAGGAAGAAGCACATTTAACGTCGCATCCAGTGCGGCTGGCTCGATGCTTTTCACGTTTCAACATTTACAAAACTATTTATACCACCTGTCTGCGAGCCAGAAAGCTGTTTCTATGTAGTCTGCGGCCGCTCGGACCTCCCCAGTTGTCTATCCCGGTTTGAGACCAGAGAATATGGACTGGACAGTGAGCAGTCGGGCCCTGGTGTGGTGCATTTTAGCCCTGCTTTGCTACGATGGTCTCCCACAAAAGGTAAGAGGGCTAGCTGGTTAAGCTAGCTAAACTTGGAGGATACTACCAGCAAAGTTACGGTTTTAAACAAAATGTTGGCAAACATTTTTACTACACCGGTATCACACCAGGGAGCTGAAGTTGTGTCATTGAAACCTCTGTGTGTGTTTCGTGTTGACCAACATGACAGAAGTGAGCTAACACAGATGTTAGCTACTTGGCTGAAAAGCTCTAAAATGTAACTTTACTGGCAGTAAGCTTACATTTTTATCTCTTCAGACCCGCTTCGCAAGCAAAAGAAGCAAACATTTATCACCATATTTCTTAAAGATCTTAGTTATAGCGGAAAAAACGAGAAATTGTGTATGCACATGTACGTCTTCGCTTGCTTTTTTCAAAAACATGTTTTTTAGGTGTTTTTGTGGCTTGGTGATAAGCTAATACGCAGTATCTTTTACAAGCCTCAGCACACATCCTGACCCTTCACATCACTAGCATCACGAATCGCTTCAGTATCTTTACGCTGCAGAGGTGACAAAAACAGGCACCACAACGTGGCTTGAATAAACACTCTCCAAACGGTGGAGACATTGCTGAGATATTACAACAACAAGCTGAATTCAAGGTAATAAGAGGTGGCTACAGAAAATCATCTCCCCCTGTTGTTGGTTTTTCTCAAGCTTGAACCATAACATTGTGCATAAATTAAGCCAGCATGCAGAACAACCTGCACTCAATAACTGCACGCAAGAGATAGCATATGTATGAATTAGTAATTATGCCAGTGATGTATTGGTATCAAATAACTTTTTTTTTTTTTTTTGGCAAAAGAAATGGTTCTCACAAAAGCTTTGAAAAGCTGTCATTGGATCTGGGCGTTCTTTTAGGTCTGACCAAAACCCCTATGGCGACCCTCCCTATTATCCTCCAACACTTATCCCATCCTCACCTATCCCATATTGCTAACATCCTGTAAATGCGCCAGATCTCATAGTAAAAGGCCAGTACCCAGATACTAAACCACTACAGCTAAGCAGGAGATTAAACTAGCTTTATAATCCCCTATCATGTCTCAGGTTACTCTCTTAGCCTGTTAAGATGGTCTGTTGGCGTAGCGAAGGTGACAGATGATAGCCTATCTATAGATTCTGACTAACTTATGTGTGAGTGGGAGATATAATTTGAATATTTTCAGAGAAAAGACTTAATATATCTCTTTCCTTGTCACTGTTTTTAAGGTCAGCTGATTTTTTTTTTCCAATGAGGGAAGGACGTCTGTGACTAAAACCTTGCTAACTATTTCAGCAAAACATAATATTTATTTTTAGATGCTTTTTTTCTGTTTTTCTAATGCCTCACTTTACACTCTGCAGGCTGTGTATAACAGCACTGTATGACAGTTAATGCTTTTAACTTACTTTAACAGTGTTGTCCTCAGTTGTAGTTTACCCATTGCTTGCTCACAAGAACAGCATTTTATTTTCCTCATTTTTTTTCAGCATGGAGACAAGATTAAGGTTTGTTTTTTAAAAGAAAATGGATAAAAGGCTGCGATCTTACTCTATCTTATCACAGCAGTGGATTGACTCCACTTTGACTGAGGGTGCCTGATGGTGGGGCAACATGTGACATCTTCCACTTTGCAGCAAAAGCATGGAGAGTATTGGTCCTTCAAACTTTCCCAGACCTGTCTTTGTTACACAGCTCCAGAGGAGAACCTTTATATCTAGAAATATTACCAGGCTGGCGTTAATCCTAAACGCTAACGTCTGATGATTTGTCACCCACACAATTGTAGTCAGGATGCTTTCCTTGTGCTGCTTTAGAGCCTTTGTATATTTCATTAGTAGTATGGGGAAAGGAAAAAAAAGTACTTTGATTTGCCATGCATTGTTATACTTTAATATTTGAGGCATGTTTAGCATGTTTTAACCACTATCTGCTATAATAATGGTTTTGTCATCACTATAAATGGGTTTCTTAATTTACATATTTTTATTGACTTGACGTTGACTGCACTGCATTTCCCCGAAAACATAACCCAACGTGTGATAATTGTCTTTTCTGTGTGTGTGTGTGTGTGTGCGCGTGTGTGTTGCTTCCTGCACCAAAGTAAGCTGCAAACACAGCTTATTGCTGCAGACAAGCTAATCGGTAGGACTGGCAGGGGTAATTTAGCAAGAAGTTAATTACCACACAGAGGTAGTTTTTGTCTGGTCAACTCCTAATGCCATTCAAAAATGTTGTCACAAATGTTTCTAATATTATTTATTTTCTAAAATTTATATTCACAGAACCCTCTTTATTGTTCTTTGGCTCCTTCTTGCGCTTCTCTGTAATCACATAATCGGCTGAGAGGTCAGATAATAAAGGAAAATACTTGCGTCTGTTTTTGTACCCTGTACTCAGACAGCCAAACAGATGACTACATCTGCACACATGTTTGTATAGTCCCTCCATGGTCTGCTGCTCTAAATTATGAGGATGATGACGCTAAAACGAACAAGCCATGCTTTCTTAGTATGCCAGGTATTTGAGGTGTGTATCAACCCAAAAAGAGACTCATTCTGCTCCTAACTTTGTGTTGCCCTGTGACTTTGGTTGTTAGAAGGAATATAAGAACAAAAACAAGCTATGTTTTAACCCCTGTCTATCGGTTGGTGATGTACTCCAGCATCTTATCAGACACGGGGGGTTGTAATGCATGTAACGTGCTATCAAAGTGCTTTGTTTACACTCAGCTGGAACGCTGCCAGTTACAGCCAGTCCCGTGTTCAGGTTGTTCTGGCAAGCAACAGGCTGTGAAGCACTGTGACACTTCAGTGACTGCTAACAGGGATATCGTAGGCATTGTAGTCTGTGTGCCTTAAAGCTATGGCCGGCCTCATTGCAGAAGGAAAAGAAGATCTTTAGGATAAGCCAAGAATTTGGTTTCACCTCAATCCTGTAGTTTTATGTAACACTCTTGTGCAATAACTTCACGTTTCTGTTTTAGAAAAAAGAATGAGGAAATGAGAGGAAGTGCACCGATATTTCACTCGTAACTTTTACAGCGCTTTATAACTCACATGCTTAATCGTGGCTAGCAGCCAGACACTGTCTAACAGATGTCCCTGAAGCTGAATACTGTAGAGTATCCACCAGCTGATGAGTATCCGTGTGTGTCCAAATCTAGGAGACTAGCAGATGTTTGGAGAGTTATTTGTTTGCAAAACCAAGAGTGCTGCTAAAGGTTACAGGGGGCCTAAAACTGGATTAGTTATGATTTTTCTCGTGAGTTCGGCACCCAGTGGGAACTGTGACAGATGCACATTGTTGACACAAATGCTTGTCTAGGATGGGTGAGACTACAGCAGGGGTTTTGTAGGCAAATGTAGAAGGACACAGTTTCTTTCTGTAGATAGTGTGAAACTTTCAGGGTTTGTTTGGCCTTGGTTTCTGCACAGACACTATTGCTAGTGTCTTCCCATTTTTGAGCAGAATGACTCACAGGAAGAAAGAAGTGAGGGTTTTTTACACGGTAAAATGTGGAGTTTAATTGTGATTCGGTGCTCTCCCGCTAGTATAGCTTGTATTACGTTTTCTATTCACTCTTAAAAGTGGGGAAATACACTACTTCGTTTCTCCCATTTCACTAGCAGTGCTTATCTGAGAGCCTCTTGTCTGTGATAGATGGTAGTCTTTGTGAAATGTAGAAGAAGATTAATTGAGTACTGGTCCAAGAAGACAACATTTGAAACCTGTGTTGAAGAGTATTTATGATAATCGTCATTAACAGAAAAGTGTTAAGACTC
>VUQR01010215.1:3513-27500 GCA_015108515.1 Hemichromis elongatus | reverse complement strand
AAAGAAAAAAAAAAACAAGAAAAAAAAAAAAAAAAAAAAATTGAAAATTGAAAATTGTGTGAGGATAATTCAGAGACTGCAAAGCCTAGAACAGGGGTGGCCAACTCCAGGCCTCGAGAGCCGGTGTCCTGCAGGTTTTAGATATCACCCTGGATCAACACACCTGAATCAAAAGATTAGTTTATTAGGCCTCTGGAGAACTTCAAAAAATGTTGGGGAGGTAATTTAGCCATTTGAATCAGCTGTGATGGATCTAGGCCACATCTAAAACTTGCAGGACACCGGCTCTTGAGGCCTGGAGTTGGCCACCCCTGGCCTAGAAGTTCGTGAGCTTCAGGGACAGTCAGTATCCCAGAGCTACAACTACCATCTGATAGCAACATGCTTGAGAAAAACAAAAGTCTTGAAATCTAGCAATCTTGTATGCCAAAAGGTTTGCTAAATTTCAGTGTTCCATTACCTCCAAATGACCAACTCAAATCACCTGGGGTGTGTTTAAGGTTGCTTTAAAAATGGGTGTCTTTCAAAGTGCAGCTGGTAAAACACGTAATTCACCTGTCCCTCAACTCCTGCAAACTCACAAAGACACACAGCTCCACAGTCATGAAAAGGTGTGAATGCTAAAATGGACGGTGTTTGTACTAGCTTCCCCAAAATAACACTGGGAAACTTTCAAAAGAAGAAATGCTGCCTTTAAGAGAATTTATAATCAAAAGGAGTTCCTGCTGTGTTCTGAGATGTCCATATTTCCTCTGCAGATATGAGCTTATGCATTTATACGTATGGACACACACAGACACACACACACAGACATTGTGGTTTTTGCTTAGACAGATACAAGAACAAAGACAGACACTCATGGACCTTTTTCCAGTAAATCGTTATATGAATTTAAATTCTATTTACCGAGTCAATATCTTTGAACTTGTTTCCCATAATGAATTCATAATGGAAAAACATGTGCAAACATATTATTGTAAGTGTCCTTTTTTCTTTTGGTTCTCAACAGCGTGAAGGGTCATGACATCAAAAATGCATTGGCAAGATAAAAGTTTAAACAGTTGCCAGCTGTTGCATACCCTGCAGACCCATCCACCGTGACACAACAGTTTGACATTATTCTGAGCAAATCAGTTGCAATCGCATGAGGTGGTACAGCAGCATTTACTCAAGCCATTATCCTTTAATCTTTCTTCGTAATGATACATACAAATCCTTGTAGAACGCAGTGGCACACTAGACAGGTTTTCAATGACCTGACAAGGAGAGAGGCAGAAACTTTTAAGCACGGATACTCTTAATGCCATTGTTCACTGGGGGAACAACTCTGCCATGTTCTTTGACACTAACCACTGGCTCAATTAACAAGAGAAGGAAGCCACTCTTTTCCTAATGTCAGCCTAAAAACCTTCCCCAGAAACCAATTACTGGTGAGTGAGTTTGCCTAATTCGCCATGACATGTCTGGCTGCGCAAAAATACAAGGAGGCCCAGACAGAGTTGTGATGAGGGATCGAGGTTCAGGCCATTGCGAGATGAATTGTCTTTTTTCCCCCCCTCCCCATTCCCATTTCTGTCACCGCGCGATGACCTTAAGCTATAAGCCAACAGGGGCCGGTGCCTGATGCCGGCAGTTTTAGTATTCTGCATCCAACCCACTCATCCATCACATTTTTAAGGTCAGCTTCTATTTCCAGTCACTCTATCAAAAGATACCCTGTCACATTTATAAAAGGGACACACACACACACACGGGCAGAGACGCACACACACAGCAAAACACACAAATATGGTGAGCTGGGAAAACAGCCATCAGGCTCTGATTTAAATGCTTGCAAAAGATGCCAAGTAAATGAGGAAATATTCCTATCACATACTGAATCTAGAATCTCCTCCTTGTAGATTTTTATGCATTACTGGATGAATTTATTGGAATCATTTACTGAAAAAAATGATTTAAAAAGTTTTTCATCACGTTTGAGAAATGAAGGTGTAGCTTTTCCTTGATTCGACTGCTGATATGGCAAAAAGAAGGGCCTATTCCATATCTTGGGATTTAACATGGGATAATTCATCCAGCCACAAAATGGAAAGACCAAGATATCATAAAATAGCAGAGAAATTTATTATTCAACCTAACTGAAATGTCAATGAAGAAGAGACCTGCCAAATATGGAGATGACACAAGGAAAGGACTATATGTGAGGAGTATTAAATAAGGCATAAAATAATGAGGTATTAAGGTAAACTGTATGTTTATTTTTTAAATATAATATTAAATTACCCAGTGTATCTGTTTTTCATATATTTAGTATCCTTAAGTCAGAATGCAACTAGATAAAACATGTACGCATTTATTAACAAAAAAGTTTACCTGAACACTAAGTGTGACATATTAGATCAGGCGTGATCTTAATTATGAGATGAATTTCATGGATGACCTGAATATCAATTACAATTTGCAAAGATGTCCTATGAAAACTAAGCTCTTAACTTTAGCAAATGCATGTGGATTAGCTTAAGTAATTAATGTCCCAACAAAAACATGGCATGAAACAGATTGCACAACAATCTCTAGTTGTGCTGATCATACCTTTACCAATGCTGCATAATCATGCATGCAAGAAATATCTATACAGACAGACCTGCAGTGATCATAATCTAGCAGTACTGCTTAGAAAGTCCCCAGAATGTGATCAAATGCTGTCTTTAAGTGATGTTCTAGAAATTTCAATCAGTATAAATTTGTGGATGATGTTCAGATTTGTGGTCTATGTTGGTCAGATGTTTTATACTAGATACTGAAAAATCCAGCAAATGTCATGCTTTATTTATGGCAAAGGTTAAAAAAAATCATTGGGAAAAAGTTCATTACCAGAAATGTCAGCTGGACAAAGAACTCGAGGATTATTGTACAGTGCATTCTCATTGGCAGATATATTGCAAATTAATAAATATTGATACCAAGTTAGCCCTGTAAAGCCTAAACCCTGAAATAATTGCAAGAAAAAAAATAGTTTTACTGGAATGTTTATTGAACCTTTTGAGGAGTTGGGAGAAAATTAATTAAAAAAGATTTTTTAATTTATTTTAAATTTGTGTCATTTTTTACTACATCTGTCATCTTTGTGCAATTTGTCGCTCACAGAAGCACTGCATTATATATATCAGGTGAAAAAAAACACACTGATGATTAAAACAAATTTGTCAAATATGATACACTTAGAATTAAATACTTTAGATAGAAGGAAAAAGATGTTATATTATATTGGTTATAATATATTATAGTCATATTAGGAAAATAAAACTGACAAAAGTAGTAAGGGAAAATATTAAACGATTTGACGAGCAGACATAAAAAAAAAACATTTTTTCTTAACTAAGTAATTTCTTAACTAAAGAAACTGATATTGGAAATTATTTTATTAATTAATAGTAAAGTACACATCTAATAAATAATGTGCCAAGAACAGATGACGATATATCATATTATTTGATTAAAAATCAAATACAAAGGATAAAAATGTTAATTTAAATTTTGATCTAGAAAATATAAGAATAATAGAGAATATGCTAATAACTTGTAAAAGTAAACCTCAGGATACGGATTGGGTATTTCAGTGAAAAGAGTTTTATATCAGATTATGAAGAAAAGGCAATCATTGCCGAAACAGATAACACAAGAAAATAAATCTAAATCCAAATTTAGGGTTTGGGTTTAAAAACTTTCCGAATGACTTGCCATGACATCTGAGCACAGGTACACATGGTTATCATAAATCAAGGTTTTGTGTGTGTGCTGTGATAATAGATATTTAATTTGTTAATTTAATGAGTTAATCAAGTGCATTGATTAGCAGAAGCTGGCTGCTACTTACACTCTTAATTTCCATGGAAGCAGTAACAGTGAAGCTGTTCTTTTACACATGCTGCTTCTGCTCCTTGTAGCTTTATGTCAGCCCGTATATCATGTCTTGTGATTCATCTGAGATTTTAAGTTGTTTTAAGATGTTTTTTTAAACCCTATAATGGAAAGGTTTTACCTACTTTCTTTTTCACATGTCTGTAAGTACATACAGTTAAAGAGAGGATGTCAGTTCAATCCTAAAGGCAGTCCTTCAGTGTTTATGCACACACTTTTGAATGCACACACAATGAATGCAGCCCATATGTTGCTCAAATCACCTTGAAGTATGGTCTGAGGAATCACATTTCAATGCATCCTTAATGCATGGGTGATTTGCACCTCTACTAGAAGCTGTCCACACGAGACAGGATCAAACATATTGATGCCAGCTGGTCAAATAAACCACTTCCTGACATCGTGCCCAGGCTGGTCCTTGAAGCTCAAAGTCCTTTAGTTGTTTTATGTCATTCTCATCTCAGTACCAAATACCAAACTTTCCTGTACACATTCAGGAAAATAACAACCCATTAAAGGACTTAGACTTAGAGCATTGTTTTATTAATAACTTCATTATTGTAAGTTTCTTTCAGATGCCTTATCACTCCAATTTTTGTCTCTCCAAATTTTCTCATGTTATCTTTATCAAGAAAATGTCTCCAGTTAATAAATTTGGCTGAAATAATTAAAAGAAATTACATTGGAGTGACTTGAAATTAACAACTCCACCACCACTCTCACCAACACTGACAGTAGTCTTTGTGCCTACTAACTACAACACCAAATGCTCAATGCTGTAAGCGCCGAAACACCTCACAGTGAGCGGGTAGTCCATGATCTTATTTTCATTTTCTATCTGACAACAATACTCCAGTGAATGCCAATAAATCATTGTGCACATGAAATAAAGTCCCTGGTGCTTGTCTTATTAGAAGAGGAATAACTGTATCAGTCAGAAACAAAAGATCTGTGTGACAGCAGGTTATTTACATGTTTTCATTTATCTGAAGTTGACTGGCATTTTTACTTTAATTACTTACTTACTTTTTCCCTTCGGTACATCTGTAATTAACACTACTAACTAATGGACTTACAGGGTAATTGCACGATTCCAACTTAAATCAGACATTGCAAAGTATTTAAAGATAGCATCAAAGATGTGTAATCCATAGTTATCACTGCACCACAGTGGGAAAATGGTTTTCATAAGTATAACCTGATAAAATACACTGTTGAGACTTTTTTTTGGTTTAAATCAAACCACAAGCTTGTCTCATTAGCAATAGGTCCTTCTGCTCGGAGGCCCAAATTAGTGGGAATATGCACAACGTTAGCATACTGTATTAGAAAGCATTGCCATTTTGGTTATGTCTGTGTAACAGAGATGGTTATTAAAACTGTAAGTTAAATGTGTGTGTTTGTGTTCGTGTGATACAACAGGCAGTATGCACAACTGCCATCCATCACCCACACACTGTCAGCAGGGGAGCTAAAGACTACACACATATGCACATACACACACATGAACACACGGCCCCAGTGTGCGCTCCAGCCTGGCACATATTAGACACAAATACACAAACACAGTTTTTTTTAATGCTTTCTCAATAAATGTTCTTTCTCACAGTCTCAGACTAGATATATTTGTGATATATTTTAATCCTAAATACTAATATCCAGCTCTAATGCATAAAGATTTAATAATCAATAACAACATTTTTGCAACACTTGTCCGATTGGGTCTATTATGGTAGCTATAGGGTTACATTTAGCAAAGTGGAAACCAGAGAGCTAGACTCAGAACACAAGAAATCGTCCTTTAGTGACAACTCTAAAGATTTATTATAATCAGCAGTTTCCATTGAGCCATATCATTATCATTTTCAAACCTTTAATTGGATACACCTTGTCATATTTAAGCTTCTCTAGCTGGCACGTTTACTGGAAATGCACAGCATCTCTGTGTTTTTGAGGTATTGGTTACATTAAGATTTAGCGACGTGTCTTAGGAAAATGAAAACAGGCAAATAAATAAACAAATAAGTAAATACGTTGACTGGCTTCCTACATGTCTCTTGGTATCTCTGAGCAGCCATTGTTACCACTTTCTGGCTCTAATTAGACTCATGAGTTGATTCTTTGTGGTTGTTGTTTTCTAGGAAGCAGACAGGCATGAAAATGTTGCGAAGGTAAAAGTTTTTCTTCACACATTCACTCAGTGACAGGACATGCTGTGCCTGGACTCATCAAATGACTTGTTGGCAGTGCAAAGCAAATGGGTATAAGAAATACTGCCTAATTATATTGACACTCCATGTCAGGAGGGGGAGGAAGTGAAATATGCTTAATTGTGCTGAAAAACACTGAAATTTCTGAATTTGTGTTGTCGGGTAATTAGTTGTGGCTAAATTATAAGATACAAATATGTAGGCATATGTTAGATTGATGAGGAAGATTATCAGTGATGAACACAAATGGAGCACCGCTAATGGGAAGGGTGCCAGCAGTAGATTTTGTCGGGACATCACATGATGTCATGAGCTTTGTGTAACACTCATTTAGGCACATTTGTGATTTTGCTCCGCAGAGCAGAAGCAGCAACATTCTGGAGGCTGATCATCATCAACAGGCTCAAGCCACAGAGTTTTATTTTAAGGGGTCTCGTCAGTAATGAGAGTTGGGTCTACTAGTTTCTTTGACACTTCCAAACTGCATCATGAATTCAGATGAATCTACTCCCCAGTATCTGACTGTCAGCGAGGGTCAGAGTTCTGCTGTACAATCAAATGGGAATCACACACAGGAAGCGCAGCGTTCATCACTTGTGGCTTTGTCGCCAACGCTCGGTCACTAATGGTCATTCCAGGCTGTGGTTGCCAAGGTAACTCTGTAATGTATTTACAACCCTGACCTAAACATCCTTCGTTCTTGTTGGTAGTTGCTTCAGATGCTTGCCTTGAAGTTGAGAACAGTTTAACTCAGGACCTTCTTGCAGTTATTTCACTCATCATTGCTTGAAATTGCTCAATGCTGTGCACTTTCTGTGGTCTCTGGTCACCACTTTACTGCACGTTACATGCGTACACCCCTTTTGGCACCAGAGGGAGAACATGTCTGAAATTGTGCGTCTTCCATAATGACAATGTGCAAACCCACTGCATGTCAAAAACTGTGTTTTTGTTGTTGTTGTTGTTGTTTTTGTCTAAATCAACACAACTTTTTCTTAAAACCTCGTAGTTTTGCCCAAAATGGAATTCAAGTTTAAAGCTTACATTAGAGGAGATCAGTCATGAGTTTCAGTTATTGACTACCACACTTATAACAGCATTTCCAAAGAGCAAGGACAAACCACTGGGATTAGTGTGTTAGTTCACAACTTGACATGCATTTGTTTTTGTCTGCTTGATTGTGTTTTAATTTTTGTATTTTCTAGAAGCAATGCCAAGCAGCTTTTTAGCTGCATTTATTATTTTAAGGTCATGAATCATTATCAATTCATAATTTGCATACTACACAGCTTTTGTTGCCATTTTTATTACAGTATGATATCCTGATTGCTTGTAACTCAAAGACAGAGAAATTATATGCTATTATTGTCAAATTTTGTTTTTGTGGAGAATGACAAATTTAACAAAGACACACAAGCAGACACAAACACATTTTACAGCCACGCGTATTATATACCTATGCTAAATTCTAAAATTGTAAGACCGAAGCAGATCATCGTAAGAAGAAGTGAATTATCCAAATATAAATTCTAAAGCTTTACAAACACAGCTAAAGGGTTTATTTAAGTCAGTAAATCATCCTTCTTAAATTCTGCTATTCCACTCTGAAATCCACGATGAAAGTATCGTTAGAATCACAAATGGTCAATCAGATTCATAAAAATAATGATGACTGCAATCTGTTATGACACATGTTCTTCAAATGTGTCTTGTGATTTTCAATAAGGACATTATTTTTTTTTTGTAAAAGAACTATAAATACTTCATTTTTCCTGCACTGAAACACATCCCTCTGTGTCCCATATGGCACCTGAAGGTAAAAGGAAGTGCGTTACAGTGCCTTTGCTGAGGATACAATCGGGCACCTTGACACCTGTCAGAACTGGCTGTCTGACTTTTAGCCTTGCCGTAGCAACAGTCTTGTTTTAAATGAGCTCATTTGTGCCTACCTATCTACCCGGGGGTGGACTGTCAGAGGCCATGGCAAGGTGTCAAAATGCAGCAGCTTTCCTCAGGGAGCCTCAACCTTACCTACAATCACGCTGTTATTTATTCTCGGGATCATCTTTAATTTTTTTAAAAGCTGTTTTTAGAGTTCTGATAATGCTAAGTGACTGCATTTGCCACAATACTGCTCTGGAGGAGGACTTTAGCAGAAATTCAGTAAGAAGGAAATTTGCAAAAACTAGGATTGATGAATTTCTTCTTTCTCTTGCAATAACAATCAATAGTCACAAGCATCAAGCTCTCATTCATTCCAGCAGTACATTTAAATGGAGTGATGATTGATGACAGGCTTTCATGCTTCTCTCTCTATCATTGTTGGATGCCTCGTCCCTGCCCCAGGCTTATCCCCAAGCTGTTGCCTCAAGCAATTCATCTCATTGCCTTGGGTGCCAAAACCCCAGACCTGGCAAGCCTGAAATAGGAACCACCAGATACAATATAACCTACTGGTCACAGAGATTATTGTTTCCCGGTGTTTCCGTAGAAAGACCTTGAAAATGTCTTTAAACCAGCTGGGGGTGGAGTGCAGTAGTGTACTCAAAGGATCAGTGTATATGAAAGGTCTGAGTTCACTTGTATTCACCTGACTGAGGGAATAATGAAGAAAGTTTTTAATTAATGTCATGTTTTCAGAAGTAAGAGTGCTCATCTAAAGTCTTCCTCTCTACTTGTTACCTAGAGCAGCACTCCACAGCCTTTTTTGCGCCACAGACCGGTTTACGTCCGACAATATTTTCACGAACCGGCCTTTAACGTGTCGCGGATAAATACAAAAAATTAAAACCAGTACTGGTACCAAAAAAAAGAAAATTTATTCATAACACACTCGAAAATACACAGTTAACGCTAAAAACAAATAAAAACCCTGAAAACCATAAATTTCACCCCCAGAACCTCGACTCTCGCGGCCCGGTACCAGATGACTCACGGATCGATACTGGTCCATGGCCCGGGGGTTGGGGACCGCTGGCCTAGAGTAAGTGCTCACCTATATTAGTCAACTACATTACTGCCAAAAAAACCCCATAAAATTAGTTTTCAGTTTACAAACTAGAAAGACTAAGATGTGATTAAGATCCTAAGAGCCTACACAAGTATTAAAAATTACTACAGGTCCCCAGGTAATAATATCTATACCAAGCTGTATAATATACCACAGCATGGCTCTGTAACAGAACACTTTGGTAAGGTTTGGTAAAAGAAAAGAGTTTTCCCAGTTGGTGATCCTAAATTGCAACACGTTGGTCAGATATCCAAGGCATCTCACCCTGTGATGGCTGGGATAGGATCCCTGAACTCGTTAAGAATAGCTAAGAATGGATGGATGGATGGATAGATGCATACAAGTGATCACTTCCAATATTTTATCAGTTTTCTCATCAAATGTTGCAATATTTTCAATAAAGACTTTTAAATCAAAAATCTGTCATATGGGCAGCTTTTGTCAGTCCTGAAGCACAAGTCTGTATTTAGCATTTAGTTGAACAAATTCCATCTGGGAAACAAATTTTGGAGATAGTGATGTAACGTAAGGTGACCACAACACACACAAAAAGAAGAACATAATGAAAAATAGAAATAAAAAATGGTTTAAATACACATTTATAAACACATAGCTGCTAAATACAATAAGTGTTATTTATTTTTTCTGCTGATTCACATTACGACATATAGCTGTGCCATTCTTTAGAATAAGAATATTAATATGTTGGTGCTATGACAGAGTGTTGTCCAGGTAAACTTAGGGGCAGGTTTGTATAAGACTGCTTCTTCCTGCTCCCCTTTGAACACCTTATTATGTTTTCCATTTC
The DNA here is from genome assembly GCA_015108515.1 of Hemichromis elongatus. NCBI lineage: Eukaryota > Metazoa > Chordata > Actinopteri > Cichliformes > Cichlidae > Hemichromis > Hemichromis elongatus. The sequence continues at coordinate 17,551 of VUQR01010215.1, read as the reverse complement.
CTGTGTTTGTTTTTTTGAAATTTTAAGAGTTTGAAATGAATCAATAAAAATGAAAGACAATACACACACGCTACAACCAATAGTACTTGTAAGACTTTACACAGCATCCCAACTTTTTTTTTTAAACCTCCTTTAGTAGACAAAGTAATAAATATTAGGATATATATTTCAGGTAATTACATATAAAACGTGTTTCCTTTTACTTTCTTGTAGACACACATGAGAGCAGACAGCCACGAGGGCAGACAGACGGAGCTGTTTACAGTGCGGTGAAAGAGTTGTGATTTGTTGAAGGTCAAGCCTTCTTGCCTTACAGGGAAGTCTTTGTCTGCGATTTCAGTAGCAAACTATTGAGTTGACAACATGTGGTCCTCTATTCAGATGGAGACATGGATCATTTCTTTCCCAGCAGCTCTAAGTGGCCCTGGCCAAATGACAAGCAACAGCTTGGCTTATGAATAAACCTCAGTATGGTGCATGTGAAACTCTTCGATCACGTTATGTTTTTTGTTTTTTTTTTCACACAGCACACATATTCTAACTTACTTGCTTCTTTCATTTTGTGAACGTTACCCCATACCTGCTTGTTTTTCCAGCATTTTGTCAATATAAATAGTTCCAGCACATATCTATTTTTACTGACTATCACTAAACAAGGACACGGTTGACACGCCAAATATCAGCTTACCTCTTTTCATCATTGAGTTAATATAGTTTTTTACTCTAGAGAGCTCTGAAATGGCAATATACTTAAAAATGGCAAGAAAGCAGAGTTGTCTTAGGTGAAAATGCTCTTATGTGGGAACTGATTTGATTAGAGTGATTTCTCATACTGCCAAAACTGATATTTAATTATCCATTAGGGACTGGAATATTGTAGAGAAGCAGCCTCGTGGAGTTTAATGAAAAATAAAACAGCAGCAATCCTTTGTTTGGATGACACTCAGTTGTAGACTGGAGTCAACAAAAAAAGGATCTGCTTTGTGCAGAAAAGCATATTAAAACCAGAGGAGGAAGAACTTACCCATCATATTGCATTGTGAAAATATTTTCAGTTAGTTTTTAAAAGTAAATGCAGCAGAAATATCTTGATCAACTAACTGTTTCGGTCAATTACTTTAATAAAGGGGACCCTATGTGCTCAACTCCAGCTCCATGTTTTAGTTATTGGACTTTAATCGAGTAACTTTTCATGATTTACAGTTCAAAACATTTTTTTTTTTTTTGCCTTTTTTTTCCCCCTCGCCTGGCTGGCCCTCCCAAACAAAAGACTTGAACAGTAAATAGTGGGTCTTCTGTGTTCACTGTGTATGTGTCTGTCTGAGATGACCATATCAGGGATAAGATCATTTAGTGACATCACAAAGAGCAGAGAGAATAACCATCTGAAACTGAACATTTTGAGCAGTCTCAAGCCTGAGGTTCGGGCCCACGTGGGATTACCTGTGCAAATATTGGCCTCATTATTTGGAACCTTGGCCATGTTTAAGGATCCACTATGGACAGCTCAGGTTGAGACAGAGTTAGAGAGGCATGGTTGAGATAGTTTAGACATGTGTAGAGGAGGAATAGTGGGTATACGGGATAAAGGATAGAGCTGCCAGGCAGGAGGGAAAGAGGAAGACCACAGAGAAGACTCGCGGATGTGGTGAAGCAGCTCATTCATATGGTTAGTGACAGAAGAGGATGAGTAGGGATAGTGTGAGACGGATGCAGATTAATTTCTGTGGCGAAGCCTAAAGAGAAGAGCTAAAAGAATAAAGATGACAGACACCATGTATTAGCATATATGTCAGAAAAGCATATCAGGTAACCCTTAAGTCAGGGGTGTCCAACTCCAGGCCTCAAGGGCCAGTGACCTGCAGGTTTTAGATATCACCCTGGGTCAACACACCTGAATCAAATGATTAGTTCATTACCAGGCTTCTGGAGAACTTTAAGACATGTTGAGGGATAATATGGCCATTTGAATCAGCTGTGTTGGCTCAAGGACATTAAGGATTTCTGCCTTAAGTCAACATGCAGACTACTGAGTATCTGCTTGTACTGTTTTGCCCAGGCACAATATCAGTAGCCATCAGTATGGCCTCTAGAAACTTTTAAAAAGTTAATAACTTTTTTATTAACATTTATCAAGTATTTACTTTGCAGCGAAGGTCAAATTGTTGCTGTCTTCCAATTATTAAAAGCACATGATAGAACCAAAGTCTTGCACTGGCTCTCACGTGTTGATTTATTACAAGGCATACATCACCCTGCTCCTACAAAAGAATCAGCTAAAATGAAGAGTCAGAGCTGCGTTTATTGAAAATAGTCAACAAGCAGTGGCGCCAGAAACCATAATCTTGACCTTGAGATGCCTTTAGAGCTGCAGCTTCTGTTATGACGCACATTTAAAGGGCAATAATTGATGTTAACATCAACAGCTGTAAATCACTGCATGGTCGACATTTCTAGAGCTTAATCACTCTGTTTGTGAAGTTGGATTTTTCACTTATTTGGTGTTTTAGTAAGCAAATAAGTAGTGTTTCAAATAGATAGACAGCTGTTCTACGTAGTGAAAACAGTAAAGAGAGTCTGCAAAAGTGCTGTTTGAATTATTATGTGGAGCTTGGGACACTGAGGCTGCCATCACTGGCATCTGCCTTTCTCCTAACAATGGCCATATCTTCTTCCATTGCTGTCAGCTCTTTATGACACTGAATATATATTTCAGAAACATGACAAATGGGGTCAAACTTGCTAAATATAGTCTGGCCCAGCACAACTGTCTGCCAGCCTTGCTATAAATTATCAGAGTAAAACAAAAATGCTTAAAAATGAAGCTATATTTTGTGACCCATTTTATATATTTACATCGTCACTCTAAACCAATGAGTGCCACTAAAGTCATAAAGATCCTCAAGGGATTTGTTAACATTTATTTGTTGGCCTTATACTTCTGTCATTTAGGTGACCAATGGTTTATATAAAGTAAATAAGTTGCAGTCCTTGTGCACAATATTTCTCTGCAGTCAGAGCATTAGTCCTTTGCAATTGCCCTTGTTCAATGTCTACACTATCAGTATGCAGTGTGAAACTCTGCAAGTTGTCAATATGTTTGTACTTCAATGTCACCAAGACAATCAGTCACTTCTTTTTTTTAATCTCTCTGTTTAAAGCGCATCAATAAAGTTTAAGAAGTAAGACACTGTTTTGTAATGTGTGCTCGTACAGTATGTGTGAGTTTGACACCTCCACAGCAGATTTCTCCTTTTGGATGAGCACCCACATCTTTTTTGTGTTCTATCACTTTGTGTTTAGAGCGGCAACACGATCAGTGTGTAATTGTCCAAAGAGGCACATTTGACACCTCTGACACATTCACAGCAAAGAACAATGATCATTGTTCTGATGTGAAGTCAGCACAGCATTTACTCTAGTCAGTCTTTGTGTTTGTCCCAGCACTACAAATACGAGTGTTGACCTCTGCCTCGCTTAACCCCACCACATCAAGCACTCAAATAAGAGACCAGAAGAAAGTTTCGCAGGAAGACCACATAAAAGTGGAAAATAAAAAACATTCTCCATCCTCCTCGGTTTTTGTTTGGCTCCAGCAGAGAGAGTGGACTCCCTTTTATGTGCACAGGCTATTAAACTAGCGGAGATATTGGAGTTTTGAACTCGGCTGGTCAATGAATCTCAGCATCAGCCAATGAGCGTCAAAAAACAAACAAGACCAAACAGCCGCCTCTATGCCTTCCTGTCCTTTTGACTCACACTGACCTCTGCTCAGAGTGCTAGTCCACTAACTGAGCTAACTATAATGCTTTCAATCGGCTCCTCTCACTTAGCCTTTCTACTCATTTTCCTCTATTACCTCCCACCCTCCTTTTCTCTAGCACTGTCTGTTCCTTTACTTGGCTCCTTCTCTCCTGCCATCACTCCCACTTAAACCCAGTACGCAGGGGGCCTGACCGAGCGGATTGATTTCCAGTAAGGCGGTGTCTGGAACGCATTTTGGAGCTTTCCGAACGCGTTCATCCTTCTTTATTGCACTCTAATCTCAGGGGGCGACCGTGTCTGCTCCTTAGGCTTTGCTGTAGACATGTGCACACTCACAGATACACACACACAAAATACATAAAAGCCTACAAAGAGAAACACATACACAGGCACATGGAGCCCACAGGACAATAATTTCACAATTTGTCTCTACCCTCCAAAGACTCCTGCTTAATAGCTAAGCATTCTTATTGCCTTCCCTGTTTTAATGGCCCTTCACAGTCAATCTAGTCTTATTGAATAGATAGGCATTTCATTTAATAAATACTACAATCAGTATCAGTGCTGCAGTACAGCAGGCTTGGATGCAGGTTTCAAAGATTGGGTAACCACAAAGTGAAAGGAGATGCAGTCTACATTGGCCAAAGAACTGCAGCCATGAACTCTGACCTCAGTCCCCTGGTACTCTGCCCACACTCCCCACCAGCTGCAGTGGGGAGGAAAATCCCTTGCAACAAAATCCCTCAAGCTCTTCCAGTGCAGGCACCCAACAAGTCATGCCCAATTAATGCTGGGGTCAAAGTTTTAACACACTAGCTGGCCATTATTATTCAGACTGGCATGCCAAGATCAGGACCTGGAATAATGAGATTTCATCGCACCTGGTGATTACACTGAGCAGTCAGCTAGAAACAAAACACATCAGGACAGCAGGATATGCCCACTGAGGGGCCGATTGCTTAGATCGACCCTCCCAGGGCTGATCTATTCTTAGCAGTGTTGTGCCATTTCCTCCAGGGTCAGGGGTTTGGGGAGTATTACAGACAGCTTGAGGTTTTTTCCTTTAATACACACTCCGTACGACACTGCAAAAAAGACTAAAGAAGGAAGGCTTCAATTATCTCCCATTTTCATTACAGAATAATATGTTGATTACATTCTGGTAATTAAAAAAAGGCTAACAGTTTCCCAGATCCCAAGCTAATATGTTAAAACTACTCAGGTTATTTCCTTCTCTATTAATCTTGTCATTATTTCTATTCACAATTTTTGGATTCATAGTTTGATTTGTTAATTGAAATACTTAAGATTTCTTGTATATTTTAATTTCAAAAAGTCACTTAAAGTTTAAGGTAATATGTACCACTTTAACAGGTGGTACTACCAAAGGCAATTTTTACAATCAAAACATATAAAGGCAAACTTTTTAGTCCAAACCTGAGAGAAATTTCTTGTTATCATTCCAAACACACAGTGAAGAGCCTTTCATCTAATGTCGCTGTGTCTGATCCTGTGCACCATGGCTGAGTGAAAATGCTGGCAGTGTCACATGGGTTGATGGGGTGCCGGTTCTCAGCAGCTCAATAATGATGAGATAGATGTATGACAGCCAGTCACCGGAGAGTGTCAGCCTATTTGTCTTTCTGTCTCCACAGAAAGATGGATGACCCTTCAACCTCGTGCCAGTGGAAATATTCACAGTGCTGCCGTGTCACGAGAGGCCCATCATCCTTCACCCTCATGCCAGTCACCTCTCAAGACTTCAGGACTTGTTTAGACTGAATTAGTGAGAAGATTTTGACATTTGCCGTGGTATTAAAGTTACTGACATTCAATAGGAAGTGTTTTCGGGAGGGTTTTTTTTTTTTTTCCTTTTTGATACCAACAAAGTTGAAAGGAAATATAAAAAGACGGCGACGGAGAATGACATGTCACCAAGGTCCCCAGCTGGAGTCAGACTATGAATGCTGTTATTTATATGAACTGTGCTAACCCTCCCTGGCCTCCAGGATGCACATTTGGCTCCATACTCAATATAAAAATATTGATAAGTGCAACACCCTGACATTTGAAACTGCCACTGGTTGGCATATGACTTGTCCCTTATGAATAAACTGACAAATAGTACATACTTTAAATGACCACATTAACCACATACCCTCTTCAGGCTGAGGGGCCACAAAACCAAATTAGCAGCAGGAGCACATTAAATATTACAAAGCACGTTCTCAGACAGCATGATTCTGCCTTCACTTCCATGTCACCTGAAAAGTTTTGCAACTGACGCACATAAGGCTGTGATGCTGTAGTGCTGACAAAATCTGTCTACAGACAGACGTAAACACCTGCTTAAACATTCAAATCTCCCTTTGAAAAAGTTCCCTCCTAGAGGAGGGATCGTCAGGATGGCGTTTAACCATGACGGCATTCACAGACACACACATGCACAGATAGGCTCACTCACAGGGTGACAACAATATAGGCCAGCTCTCGCATTAGGCAGCATATTTACCTACACGACTATTATCTCTGCTTAAACCTTTATATTAACAGATGTACAATTCTACACAAATATTTAGAATGATCAATCACTCAAGAAAGGTTAAAGGTAAAAAGTTATTTTCAGTAAATATGGTAAATAAAAACGGTATTTTACAAATTACTTTACTTTTCTTATCATGTTTTTAAATTATATTTGCATTTGTTTCTTTAGTACCAGTGCACATGCAGAGGAATATGTCAAGGATCTCTCTGCGTTTCTGTCTAACACAGACACACACACACCCTGATACAGTCCATACATACAAACACAAATAGCAAGCTGGCAAACCTCTGGGGAGTGGAGCCTAGCCAGAGATGGGATGCAGAGGACCAGGGAAATGGAAAGACCGGAAGAATGGAGGAAATAATTATGTCTATACCTTTTAGTCCCTCATTTTTCTTTGGGTAATGCAACACTATCATTCACAACCTTTATTCTTCATTTTCACATCACATGCACAGGCTTTCAGCACCGGCCTTGTTAAAAAAAACCCCCATCTCTTTCACCTTTCTGGAATTCATGATTTTAATGTCTAAACTGCACCTGAGGAAAGTTTCAGAGTCAGCTGTGCGAATGGCTTCAGTGGCTTGCATCCTGCTTGGTTTAGTCTCCTCTGATGGTGTACTATACTCTCCGGTGGTTACCTTGGTAACAGGAGGTTGCGCTGAAGTTCAGAGAAAGTAAGAATTGAGTTTGTTGATGCAGTCATTGCAACATTCGTTAATGAGAAGCTAAGCACGGTGGGTGAGTTTCCTCGCCACAGCTCTTCAGCCTTGACATGTTACTGTGGCATACAGTGCATCATATTCATAGTATTCAAGTATTTTATGAATAACTTTAGTTCAGTCATGTAATTTAATTAGTAGTTTAAATTCATCAAGCAGAATTAAAATACAAAGTGATTACATTTAGCAGCACTGTTAACTAAGGGCTCATACTGTGTTCAATACCTCAAACCTGTAGTGTTTCTCATCATGCATTTTATTTCCTCTAGGGCTGTACATAAAGTAAAGGCCACTTGTGGCTCGCAGGATTTGCATTTTCCTCATTTGATTCATGTTTATATAGCTGTGGATGACGTCCTTCCATCTCTGCCATGTATTTATGATCCAGTTACTTTGACTCTACACCTGTGACAGGTGTTTTAGGACTTAATGTGATTTTCTTTACAATCCCTGTGCAGTGTCATTCTTTAATGAAGAGGGTACTGTCCAGTGTTGAATTCTGTTATGAACTTTAATTAAAAGTTATAGGTACTGTTTACAATTGTACATTTGATTTTTCACATGTATGATTGTACATTAATTTCACATAAATTAAGAGACTTAATGGAGCAGGAAGCTCACTCTTAATTGCTTGTGACCAAATTTTCCTTAAATCTATACCACTTAAGCCCGCATTAAATTTATTACGGTCTTCCCCATTCAAAGTAACAAATTTCACCATCAAACAGTGAGCATGGAGGTCATCCACCTGTTTTTTGAGACCAATATGGAGAATTTATTTTACAATGCACCAACTATAGATGCTCCCCTGGCAGCAAACCTCAAAGAAGTATAACAGGAACAACTTTACTAACTCTCCAAGTCTGTGTCTAATCTGTAATTAAGTGTGAACGATGGATGACAAACTGAATTAGGAGTAGGCATGGTTAACTTTCTGTGAAAGACAACTTAAATATGAGTGAGTTTGGGATAAAAAGACAATTAAAATGGTAATGGGTTGTAGACACTGCCTATGGAATCATTTTCTTTCTCTCCAGCCTTTTTTCTACTATAAGCCATCTAGATTAAAACACTAAAGTCCAAGCAACAAGACTTGCTATAGAAATCAATAAATAAAGTGGAGTTGTAACTGTTGCTCAAAAAACTAGAAAACCCCACCAGCAGTGGTTAAAGTGTATAAAGCACAGCCTGTGTTTTGTTTCTGGGGTCTCCAGTAACCCCAGCCAGTAGTCTTTGTCCAGTTAATACCCGAGCAGGAAAACAGTAAACATACATCACTCAGGGGTTGACCTTTCCTTTTATCTGCGAAGAAGGATTTAAAGGACTTTCTTTTTGTACAATTTTCAAAGTGGACTGTTACTGCCTCCACAGTGTGTTTTACATGGTTTAGAGCTCAGGAGGATAGAGTGCCCATTTACTTCCAAAAAAAGCCAACTTGAAAACGTGACGAAAATTCACACAAATCCCTCCATCCCACCGACGCTGTAATATGGAAACTTTTTCAATCCTCTGTGTGAATCATTACAGTTTGAAGAGCTGCCATCGCTCAGTAAAACAAAGCAACCTTTTGAATAAAGGATAACCTATTTCACACGTTGTCTCACTAAATTAAAGGTTTGTGGCTTACAATGCTGCTATGAACTCCAGAAAGATTACAGCTCCAAGAAAGAGTAAGTGGAGTTCTGCACGGTTACCAGAATTTCTGTGCTGGATATTTTTAATGCTCTCATCTTTATATGAGTCACGATTATGGAAAAATTCAATATAAATGAAGTTAAAGCACAGTTTTACTTTTTGTAACTACACATGAAACAATCAAATCCATTATTTATTGTTCCAAAAACTCCAAAGTGTCCAGAATAAGAGAAACACTGAGTAAAAATGGTGTTCGTGGAAGTTCAGCTTCATTACTTGATTTATCTTTTCAGGTAGTTGTTTTTTGCTGCAGTGGGATGCTGAGACATGAAAATTGCAAAGACTTAAAAAAAAAAAGGAAAACAAAAAAAAGGAAAACAAATTATAAAGTTTAGATAAAAAAAATAGAAACCAATTAGCATTCAGAATAAATGTAAGCAAAGAAACTTAAAAATGTAGAAAACAGATTGCTTACATTTTCAAACTTAACAACTATTTATTTAGGAAGGAGATGCCATGAAACTATAAAGAAATGACTGAACATATTGGTTTTAGTTAGTGGAACTCTTTGGAGGGTAGCAGTTGTAAAGAATGGGAACAATCTGGATGGATATTGCTCTCTTATATAACAGTTTCTTGTAAAGATCCTGCAGGGATTCCTCTGCTGAACCAATTGTTTTGCTGCAGATATTGACCACTTCATTGAGTACATTTGTGTTTGACCTTGAGATAATAATACCAGCAGATAAAGGTGAAAGTGAGAGCAGACTCAATAAAAGATTGATAAAACATTGTCAGGAGGGTCTGATCAAACATGAACTGTAAGGAACAGGAACAGAAACTTTAAGAGACACCGCTGACTTTTTTCAAAAGCCTTATCAATATTACACTCAGATCTCAAGTTATTGTCTAGCATGATTCCCACATACCCTTATTTCTATATCTTGGTCATCTATCACTGTCAGGATATGTGTGAGAAGATTTAATATTGGTGCACTTGGCCTTAGTCTCTGACACATTCAGTTCTTAAAATGACACTATCTGAAAAAAGAAAACACCCCATTACAAAAGCCACTGCTCTCTAAAAGAAAAACATGACACCATGTCTTGTGATAACAAAAGAACAACTTCATAAACTTCGAGATACAATACTGGGATGGGCATTTTAAGCAAAAATACTATCTGATATTCACTGGGAACAATTAAACTATTCTTCAGGATCCAACCCCACTCTGCTCTCCAGTGATTGGGTGCATTTGAGACCCAACATAATCTTAAGTTATTTTTTGATGTCTGTATTAATCTGTTGCTTGGCATATGTTTTGTTTCATTTCTGTTTATTCTGTAACAAATGCTGATTTCTAAAAGTGCTTCCTTGGATCGATGTTGTTCCTGGAATCTGCTGGGGCCACTTGCCTAGCTTGGGAGTCACTGCACCAGTGCTCCGATTATCACTGGGACCACTGTTACCTTCACCCTCCACATCTTCTCTAGCTTCTAGTATTCCTTCTTCCTGATGTTGCCATCATTCGATATAGCTACATCTATCACTACGGACGTCTTGTCTGCTAGTCTACCACCACTATGTCCGGTTGGTTAGATATCACCATTTTGCACCTTGCTGGATTGTCTCAGGGGCATCTTTACAAAGCCTGCACCTGGGGTCTTGCCTGGTGTGATATGGATGTTCCTGTCCTGCCATATGCTCTGTGCTGATAGGTAGGTATTTGGGTAGATAAGTTATGGTTGATGAATGCATGCATCACAAAATTTGTTATCACAAAATCTAGAAGATTTTTTCAGATTCTTTTGGATCAATTTAATTAAGGTTAAAGGTCCTGATGGGCCTGAGTTCAATTCCACCATCAGGCTGGGGTCTTTCTGTGTGGAGTTTGCATGTTCTCCCCGTGTTTGGTTAATTGAAAAATCTAAATTGACCATAGGTGTTCATCCATGAGTGAATGTGAGTGTGAATGGTTGTCTGTCTCTGTGTGTTGGCCCTGCAACAGTCTGGTGACCTGTCCAGGATGTACCCTGCCTCTCGCCCTGGGATAAGCTCCAGTGACCCCCGCGACCCTGAAAAGGAGAAGTGGAAGCAGATGGATGGATGCTTAAAATGAATATTTAAAATGCAGAACGTGAATATTCATAATCTGTTACTATTTGCATTTTATTTACGCATAACTGTATTGTTGTACTGCTATTACTGTTTCTTTTACTAGGAATTATAGATCTGTTATAAAAATGCTAAGAATATATGACTACGGTAATTGTCATTTTTCCCCAGTTCCCAATGACATTTCTTTACAAGTTACATCATTTTGAGTTCATATTGAATATTGAAGTTCGTGGTAATAGGAGGTCACAACACATCTATCAGCTTGCATGTGGTTGTTTTTCCTACCATTTTTACCCATTTCAATGGATAAATGTCAGCTGAGGAAAGCAATTTCCCACCCAAGTGTTTGATCACAAGCTAAACATCCAATTCAATAAGAGATTTCACCCCAGCTGGAGTCTTGCCAAACTTTTATATTAAAATACAATCCCTCTCAGTCAGAGGTATCGTTGTCATAGTTGCTCCAATACTTTGTTATTCACATCTTTACAGTTAAACCAAGTCTGTCAGAAGATGTGAAACTATTGTTGGCAGCACTATCAGCAAGGCAAAAAGACATCACTGATCACTAAGAGAAGTCAGCAGAAAATTTATTCTACATTAACATTTACCAGCCTTATTGAATGGATCGTCACTCATCAGAAGCAAGGCAAACACAAAAGTAATTGGCTAGGTTGCTTTAATAAAGTTTCTAAAAGTACAGCTTGGATCTGCTTTCACACTCTGGGGAAATATTCTCTCATTACGCTGGGTGTGGGGGAGGAGGGAGGCAGCAATAAGGTAGATTTCATTCACGGCTCAGGAGAAAATGAAACCTTCCGATGACAGTAGAGCATGTAATGTTTTCATCTTGTTCCACCCATGGAGGAAAATTAAATGAAAATTACCATTGCATGTTTTTTTTTTCATGTTTTTTTTTTTTTTATCCTTTATCCTGTTCTTCTTTTACTCGCACTGTAACTGATTGTTTGCTTCACAGTACTTAGAATGGAGTATGACTTCTACCTTAATAGTTTTTATATGGTAGTACAAACACCTCATGTGCTTTGAACTAACTGCTGCCTTTTGTGCTGAATGAGAATAATCACTCATATTATTTTAGTGATGACTGTCCACAACACTGAAAGAGTGGTTGATGCATATATTAATAATCTATGATTTTTGGATTCACAACTGATTTCCATCAGCTATGTATTAATAATGATTAATTCTATATTATGTATTATTTAACTATATATTTTTTAAAAACTGTGGCATTTGAGTCAATTAATGTTTTTTTTGTTATGATCTAATGCAGCGGTCCCCTAACCCTGGGCCATGGACCGGTACCGGTCCGTGAGTCGTTTGGTACCTGGCCATGAGAGTTGAGGTTCAGGTGTGAAATTTATGGTTTTCAGGGTTTTTATTTGATTTTATCATTAATCTTTATTGTTTTTATCATTAACTCAGTTTCCCTGAGTCTTTTCCTGTGTGTTATGAATACATTTTCTTTCTTTTGATACTGGAACTGGTTTTATTTTGTTGTTTTTTTGTTTTGTTTTTTGAAAATATTGTCAGACATAAACCAGTCCGTGGCACAAAAAAGGTTGGTAACTGCTGATCTAATGTGTTCATTGCTGTTTATTGTCTTTATTTATTTACAAATCGAATATGTCTATAAAATGTCTGGCATTAAGCACACTATCAAAGCTAAAATTGCAGAAAAGCTGCTGCTTTGTCAGAAAAAAAAAGACTGCATCTTTGCCTCGTGTTGTAGTTTCATCTGATGATGTCTACGCAGACATAAAATGTGAACTGATCAAGGTAGGACTACAGAGGTTTTGGCTGCTGTTTTCAAAAACTGCCTTACTGGGGCAAAAACCTGAGGGCAAAACATTTGAACTTCTAACAAGAAACACCTAACACAAAAGAGATTTGGGTTTAACAAGCCTAAATGGTACATCAACTGCTGGAACGTTCATGCAAAAACATTTTTTAAGAAATTTTTAGCAAAAACTACTTATGCTTTAAGATGCAGACATAAAACACAGTGTGCACTATTTATTGATCAGGGTGTTTTCTTTTTTTTATATTTAAGTGCAGGGTAGATAACCCGCAGTTTTTTATTAAGAATCCTGAAGGGTAATCCAGCTCAGCCAGCTCTAACTAATGAAACATATTTCTAAAAAATAATTTTTAGACAATTAATTTAAATTTTCTGTTAATTTTCTGAATTTTGGATTGAATTCAAGTTTCTTTATTTGTCACATACATAGTCATATTATTAGAACACACTGTGAAATGAGTCCAGAAAAAAATGAAACAAAATAATAAATGAGTAAAAAACTAAAAAAGAGCACAGTCTGTGCGGAGCGGCACAGAAGGACATGGCTGCACCATCGTGGATTGGTGAACTGCATTACAAACTGTCTGCTATTTTTTTTTTTATTTCTACTCAAGCTAAACACCCAACATACTTTTTACAATAAGCTAAATTAATCCATTCACACACAGAGAGACATATATTCAAAAAAATGCAATACACTCACTGCAATGGAGGCAACATGGCCAGTTTAAAGTCCAGTGTCTTACACAAGGACACTTTGACTACAGGGAGGCAGGGATCACCCCCAACCTTCTGACTATTATTATCATTCTAAGAAAGGAAGTGGTATGAGAGGGAATTAAAGTAAGCCAAGCTTAACCACTAAGAACGAAATGTATTATAAAATTTAAAATCAGTTCAAATCAATTCAATTTTATTTATAAAGTGCCAAATCACAACAACCACTGCCTTAAGGCTCTTAATATTGTAAAGACCCTACAATAATACAGGGAAATGATCAGGTGACCCCCTATGTGCAAGCGCTTTGGCAACAGTGAGAAGCAAAACTCCCTTTTAACAGGTAAAAACCTCCCACAAACCCACGTTCAGGGAGGGGCAGCAATCTGCCACGACTGGCTGGGGGGGAGGGGAATTTGAACCTTTCTAAAATAAAATTTAGAAAGGTACAAATAATTAAATAGCATAAAAAAATCTCTAACTCTATATTTCGAAATTAATGTTATCTATCTATCTAGAGGCACTAATCATGGCAGCACAGGCATAAGCTCTAAGTACAAGATCCATAGAGGCTGGGATCTATCACAGCAGGCAAGACCCCAGGTGCAGGCTGTGTAAAGATGCCCCTGAGACAATCCAGCACATAACAGCAGAGTGCAAGATGCTAGCAGGCAAGGCATACATGGAACGCCATAACCAAGTGGCCGGCA
>VUQR01010214.1:0-17655 GCA_015108515.1 Hemichromis elongatus | reverse complement strand
AAAATGCCTGTGAAGCTCTGCACTCAAGTTTCAACTTACAAATACGAATTTTGACCCGATTCAAACTGTGTTACCCTTCCAGGACCCGAAGGTCCGTAAAGCACCCCCCCGACAGCCAAACCCATCTGTTCTCTGATTGGATTGTTTAATTTGTGATTGACATGACATTGACCAATCAGCTTAAAGGAAGAAAAGTCGGGTCAAAATTCGTACTTGTAAGTTGAAACTTGAGTGCAGTTTCACAGGCATTTTTTTGGCTAAGTCCACACACAAATCTTTTTTACGCACACACAGATTCTTTTTACATATACAAATCCCAATTTACAAATACAAAACTGATTTACAAGTACAAAATATTTATGACAGCCCATACCTTCCTGATGAAACTCCAAAGGAATCTGTGTCTCCTCCTGGGATCAAACCAAGGACCTTTCACTTGTAGGTTAAATGCATAAACCACTACACTATAGAACTACTTCTCCATGACAGACAACTGTACCATATTCTAATTTGGCAAAATTCTGTATTTTCCAGCTGGAATATACTAAATTAAATTAAAGGTTTCAGAAAACTTTAGAATTTTAAATATACACAGCCAATAGGAACCTGAGACCACTGAGGATTTATTCGTCAACTGGAAATATAAGCAGGTACTGCATGAGCACTAAGTCACACACAGGCACATAAAGCACACTTGTTTACACTGTAAAGAATCTGCCAGTCCCCTCTGACAAGGTTAAGACTTTTTTCTAACGCTTTTAGAGCCTAAATGTCCTCCATCATGGATCCACTGCCCACTGATTTTAGTAGCTATAACAACAGCAGTAATACTAACATAAAAAGAGCCCTGACTGTAGACTGTAAACTACGACGCAGGCATACTTACATTGTAAGAGTGTGAGGTATGTTTCAAAAGATTAAACAACAACAGAAAAGCTGTTTTAGAGTAATAAAATAAACTAGTGTATTTGTTTGATTTGGAAACATTTGGGTCGGCCTGCTCCATCTCCACCCACATTTACTTCTGAAGTATCAGTGGCAGTTTATCACATTGGTTGGAGGTTTAATCACGGGCCCTTACATATCACAGTGTCTTTGTGTGAAATACTAAACTCCAAAAATGATCAGAGATGTATCATCAGACATGTCTGTGTAGAGGGTGCACACACAGACTATAGCTTTCTATAATCTTCTGTGTAAAGTCCTTTAAACAGCTTTAAAGGAAGACGGCCTCCCCCTGCACATTCAGAACATGCCCATACTAAAGCACCTCTTTTGTGACACACAGGTCGTCATGCCAACGTTGCTTTGCAAGCTTGTCTATTGCTTGGCAAGACTTAAAAGTGGAGTTAAGAGCGAGAAAACGGCTGTTATTCAAATTTTATTTATACAGCACCAATCCACAACGACAGTCGCTTCATGTAGCAGGAATCTACTGCAGGGGAAGAGTGCTGTGTTGTACCCAGTTTAACTGATGTGGGAGGGAGCCAATACGATTATTTACATTGACACGTCGACCACACGCAGGCATCTATACGACACAGTGAAACACCACTACCAGCTACTGTGGTTTTGGAGGTTTGTGTATGTAGTTGTATTACAGTAACACCCAAAACTCTCCATATGTCAAGGAGGTGTGTGTGCATGCATCGTAACACACTGGAGCACTATAAGAATTTGCAAATTTGAAAAGAATGGAGAATGTCACTTTAATGTTTTATTTAAATTCAGAGCACGCGTAATATAAGTTTGTATTTGTGCTTATGCCTGCAGGAGCTGGGGCTGTTTGTGTGCGTCCGTGCGAGTGTTACCTGCAGGGCTCTGAGCTGATGTCGTGCTTGCAGTAACAGAGTCGCATCGTCCCGTGCTCCCACTTCCGCTGGAGGGAGGTGAGGGTGAGGAGAGGGGAGAGGGAGTGTGTTGGGGCACGCAATGAGCCACTGCAAACCCTGGGATGAGTGCAACAGAAAAACTCTGATTACCCTTCTCATTAGTAACTCAAACTCAACAAAGTGTTCTTTGCTACAAACACATAAAAAAAGGCTTTTTTTATTCCAACATTCTATAAAGTAAACAAATTAAACAGGACATTAAAAAAACCTTGGGTAGAATTCAGAAACCTCTACCCTCCGGCAGATCTAGCAGCTTGCAAACATTTTCCAAGAAACAGCGTCTGTTCTTGATTTAGAAAAAGCTTGATTTTAACTTGATCTGCATGCTACTCATTTCCACAATGAACCCATCCAGATGTTATTTTGCTTAACCTACATATTCCTCATTCAGTTTCTTAGGAGCCCATGACTGTTAAATATTACTATAAGGTTCAGTGTATCACATTTAAGTAAGTAAAGTTTATTTATTAAGCGCTTTTTGTAGACAGGCAGTCACAAAGTGCTGTACACGAAGGTTAAAATAAGCAGAACGTTAAGTAACCAAATTAGCAACATAGACGATACGAAAGGTTAAATGTAAATAAAAATTTTTAAAAATGCGTTGATCAACAGAAGGCTTGTTTAAACAGAAAATTTTTAACTGCTTTTTAAAGGATTCCAACCAAAGTCAACCAAACGTAGTTGTGGTGGCAGATTGTTCCACAGCCTCGGTGCCACAGACTGAAAGGATCTGTTCCCTTTAGTCTTCAGCTGTGTGCAGGGAACAAACAGTCTGTGAGCGGAGACAATGAGCAGCAGTGTATTTTGTAAGAAGCTTGGATAAATAATCTGGGGACTGGCCATTTAGTGCTCTGTATGTAAAACAAGAATTTAAAAAAAAATTCTAAAATTTATTGGGAGCCAATGTAAAGAATATAAAATAGGAGTAATGTGAACATGTTTGCTCGAATGTATTAGTAGCCTGGCTGTTGCATGTTGCATAGCATAGAGTTGAGAAAGAGATGATTTGGTAAACAGGGCATTACAATAATCGAAGTGCGATGCCACAAATGCTTGAATAATTTTTTCTAGCTCAGCTAAGGAGACCATATGTCACAGTTTAGAAATGTTCCTTAAATGAAAAAAAAACAAAAACAAAAACAAAAAAATGGGAATGAGACAAAGATTTTACTTGTGAGTCAAGGCCAAGAGAAGAATCAAATATTACTCCAAGATTTCGAATGTTTGACTTAGCAGAAAGACAGAAAGAATCAAGAACCTGACTGATTTCAAAATGCAGTTCAGGAGGAGCTATGATTATGGTCTCAGTCTTGTCTGTGTTAAAACAAAGTAGTTGCTAAAAAGCAAACCAGAAACCTGAGTTAAGCACTGGACTAGGGTGGACAACCTATTCAGCTGATGTGGCTTAAAGGATATATCCTGCTGTTTGTCATCGGCATAGAAATGACAGGAAATGTCACTAAAAGACCGAACAATGCCAGCTAATTGAAGCATGTAAAAAGAAAATAATAATGGACCCAAAACTGAACCCTGTGGAACCCCGCAGGGGGGGCAATGTTAGAGGTAAACCTGTCAGTCCTAACAAAAAAGGTCCTATCTGATAAGTAGGAAGAAAACCTGCCAAAACCTTCAGCCTGTTAAGTAGGATTTTATGGTCAATGGTACAGAACAGGGGTCCCCAACTCCAGGCCACAAGGACCGGTGTTCTGCAGGTTTTAGCTGTGTCCTTGATCCATCACAGCTGATTTAAATGGCTAAATGATCTCCTCAACATGTCTTGAAGTTCTCCAGAGGCCTGGAAATGAACTATCATGTGATTCAGGTGTGTTGACCCAGGGTGAGATCTAAAACCTGCAGGACACCGGTGCTTGAGGTCTGGAGTTGGGGACCCCTGGTATAGAAGGCTGCAATGCAAAACGATCCTGCATCAGAAGCCATCAATAGATCATTGTAGACGTCTCAGTGGAGTGCTACTTTTGAAAGCCAGACTGAAAAGGGTCAAAAATCTGTAATCTGCATACCAAGGACCTGAACTTTCTACAATTTTTTCTAGTAATTTGTTTATAAATGACAATTTTGAAATAGGCAGATAATTACGAATAGAGCTAGGACCTAGATTCAGTTTTTTCAATAGCTGAGTTATCTTGGCATGTTTAAAATAGGATTGAACACAAGCTTGTCTCAGTGAACTGTTGATGATGGAGAGTAGGGCTGAGCGATATATCGAGTTTTTTATTATATCGATATATTTTTCTAAGAGATATAAGATGTAACAATATCGTTTATATCGATATAGTCTAAAGTACGTTATAATTATACTTGTGAAGCTGCAAGTTTGCCTCTCTTTCATCCACTTTTGTCTCTACGCAACGTTACTCTGCCTTGCCTCTCTCCGTCACTGAACACATATATATCGCATATCGCCATCCAGCTAAAGAATATCGAGATATGAATTCTGGGCCATATCGCCCAGCCCTAATGGATAGCAATGTGGGACTGATGCTGGTGAGAGTCCCAGACAAGGTAGTAATATAGGAGGGAGGTAATATATCTAAAGACAATGATTTCATTTTACCTACTACTGTAATTAAGTCATTAAATGTGACTGGAGAAAAGTCCCAACTAGTAAATGAGGTTCTGGTTGGTTAAGCTTTTGCTATGGACTGGTGAATGGTAAATGGACTGGTTCTTATATAGCGCTTTTCTACTCACACTGAGCACTCAAAGCGCTTTATGCAACTCATGCATTCACCCAATCCTAGCCATTCACACAAGCTTTATCTAAGGTACAGCTCATGTTACTATATACCTACCCAGTGGAACACCTGATATATTTTTGGATGTCTGTCTCCTCCTTTTATATGTGGAATCTCTTGAACATCTGAAGAGAATATCTTCAAGTGTGACACCACCTTTTACTGGGACTCGAGGACGAACTACTAAGAATTTAGTGAACAAATGATAAAGTCAACGTCAAAGTGACCTCGAAGTGTGAAGGGGAAGCTTTATGATATTGCACGAGACTCCTTTTGGACCTGAGGGTTAAATTCTGCTGGACAGTCAGACCTGTACCTAAATAAAGACCCTGCGGTCTTGTTAGTGCTAATCGTTACACTATTTCACTGCAAAAAACCGATGAAACTATGATTTCACTGTGACACTTTCAGGACATTATTCAGCACCACAACTCAGCAACAGAAGTAAGAGTTGTGAGCTTATTTAATATTTGGGCAGACGCCGACTTGGTAACACTAGCCATTTATACCCACTTACACATTACACAAATCTGGACTGAGATGGTAAGGGCAGACAATCATAGTAATTCAAGATCTAAATTGTTTCAGCTGAGATAATGATACCGTGTCAAAATTTAAGAACAGGTTTCTTTTTCCATTTTAATCTACCTCAGGTGTTGCCTTCTGGAAAAATAAAACTACTAAATGGGTGCCTTTTAACTCCAGAGTTAAAATTACCAGGCAAGAACGATTCTCATGCTAAGGAGGACAAAAGAGTCATACTCAGGAACTGAAGCCACAGTGAGTACAGTACTACAACCCACGGAAGTCCACTGAAAAGGGATTATATACTGTACTCAGTGGGACACACTCACAGGGATTATATTACAGGAACAGACAGAGAAACCAAAATAATGCACAACAGTACAAACCGTACCCAACGCTTTATCGAGTGAGGAACCACATACAGGGAACTTCAACAGATATTAAAATAGGCCTTAACACATCTCTTTAAGGTTTTAAAACAACACATTGATTTCTCTAAGCCAATCAGCATAGATCAGGCTATGTAACAGATAGTGACATCATTGTTTCTAACCAATGAGCAGTAACCCACAGCATTTCGACTTCACAGTTTTTTTGGAATTTGGGAAATTCGGTTTTCCGCCCCTGCCCACTCTTTCGTCTATGGTCATAATACTGAAACTAACAGTGGTGGGTTGATGAAAATCACACATTATGCGGTTGAATAGTTGCCCTAAATGTTGAGATATATGTTGCTTGTGTAGGATTTTGTGAAATGAGTGAAATTTTGGAACAAAAACGGTGGCGCCACATTTGATTGCATGACACGTTCACCTAAAACTGGAAGGTCTACTTTTAGATGTACACTGTAGTAAGCCATAGTGTGGGTATTAAAAAAAAAGAAGATATCTCACATTGTAATGTAGCAATAAGTAAATCAAAGTAAACTGGATGTTGCCCCAGGTTTGCGTAACATTATACAGTGAGAATTTCAACATATTTAGACGAATAGTGAAATGTGTCATTATGTTTAGTTTCATGAGCTTATAAAACCTTTGATTGTGCTCACATTGCATACACTGGGGTCTTGTCTGCTAAAGTTGATTTACTAATTTAATATGTGTGATTTATTTAGCTTAGATTGACTTTAAGTTCTATATTTACAATTTTTATCTCAGTATTTTTAGTAGATCTACACTTTCCTGTAAATGTTTTGGGCTCAGTATCGACTTGAAAATGGACACTGTTTTTTTTCTTTACTGCCGTCTGCTCAGCTCCTTTAAGGAATAAAGAAGACTGCAATTCAATTCAGGTTTATTTATAGTGCAAATTCCCCCAACACCACAAAAAACAACTTCAAACTCAGTTTTAGAGTTGGAGTGATCCTAATGCTTTAAATACCAGTATAAATATCTCAGCGGGGTCTGATTTCTGCAGAAGCTTCAGTTGTGTCACATTACAGCCTCACTAAGAACCAGAAAGCCATCATGTGATTGGGCAGCACTGACCATTCATGTGTGAGTCATATTTGTGACAAGTAGACGTGTGAGTTAAGAGAAATGTTCCCAAATAAATGTCTTTTTTTTTAGTTTATATGTATTTTCTTCTATATTTAACACGTACACCATGTATATTAAATTCATTGACCTTCATTTGCAACCAAAAATATCAAAGTATATCGATGAGTGCCTTGTGAAGGATAAACAAATGCAAGAATTTAAAAAATGCAAGTAATGTGAAGGGACTTTTCAGCTCAGATTTGAAGAATACCTTTTCTATCCAAAGTATCTAATCTATGTTTCTAGTGAAACACGTATCTAATGTTCAACCCTAACACTAAAGAAACAAAAAACAAAACCCTAGTTCTACTGGGTTAGATGCTATAAAAAGCTGGTCTGAGGTAGAAGCTGAAACGGTACGTGCATCTGTGTGTTACCTGGTACTTTATCGACAGAGGCAAAAACTGATCTATTTGCCGTGGGATCATTTGGTGCCCGTCTAGACTGCTCGTAGAACCGGAAAGGCAGGCCGCTGGCTGAAGTGTTTGCAGTCTGAGCGAAACCCAACACCTCGGTTGCACTGGGCTGCACAGGAAGATCCAACAAAGCTAAAGATATAAAGAGAAAGTGAAAGTGTAGCATAGACCTGTGGGACAGGCTCATGTTACGGTTAGGGATACAAAACAACCACTTATTTTTAATATAATGACAGAATTGCACGAGAATCTTAAACCGCTCCTTATTTTTTATAATTTGGGAAGCAGGCGCAAAGACTTCTTTAACATGCGAACATATATGGAAATAGTATAAAGGATATGAGGAAAAAAATGCAGCTGATGCCAGTCAGAAGCTTTTCTGATGGTATTGCATGGTTGGTACAATTGTTCAAATTTGGATTTATCCCTCCATCAGACCTGTTGCCACTGACTTTAAGTCCAAATCTTGTGTAGGTAGGCACAACTCAGCCTTTTCTCCCAGTTTCCCATCCTTAAGAATGGCTTCTTGACAGCCAGCCTTCTACTGACACCATTTCTGATGAGGCTTTAGTGAACAGGAGATGCATCCTTAGGTCTAGAGTCAGGTCTGAATTTTCTTTCCAATTTTTAAGGACATAACTTTCAGACATGCGTCATCTCCTGCAGACAGTTATTATAAAGCCTTTTTTACAGGACACATTACACACCATACTCAGGTATGCTAATGTTTTTGATAAAAGAAAAGAAAAACACACCTTCTGCAAGCCTGAAGAACTGTTGCTCAAGACTTCTGTAAACATTCAAAGTGAAAGTCTGGCTCCATGGGAGCAAAACAAAGTAATGGGTGGTGAATTTTTGTATAGTACAGTAAGTTCAATTTAAGCAAGAAATGTTTTTGTATGACCAATTACATCAGCAATGAGTCAATCTGACACTGTTGTTGTGACCACACTGGCTATTTGGATCACATCCTCATCAACTTTGCTGCATTGGCAAGTTTTGATATTATTATGAGTTTTGTGTAATTCTAAAGAATCTGGACATCAGGGGGGAAGTACAAGTGACTGATGGGTAAGTCCATCCATATTTACCAAAGGACATTTTATTCATTTTTGCGTCAAAAGAAACACCCGCCACTTTAGCCAGACGATGATCAAACATATCCTGGCATAACAGCAGGCTTATTGAAGCGATGTAAGAAATGACTTTGAGATCATCAGAGCGCCACAAAAATAAAACAGATAGACGACTCGCAACTTTAAAAAAAGGGAAGAAATCAATTTTAATACTTAGAAGAAAGACAGAAGCTAATTTGGGGAAATGACCTACACTACGTCAGTTAACAAAGATGAACTTTCACTTCCCTTGGACTGAAGTTTCCCAAACACTAAATTTAGTAAATTGAAATGTCTTTTAACAAACAAACAAATAAATAAATAAATGAATTAATGTCTTAATTTAAATTTAGCTTAAATTGAATTTCAGCATTTCTGTTGAGGCTGCTGTAGCCTTGCTAATGTTTGCTTCGGTTCTGGATCAGATTTAATTTTTCACTTTTAGATTCTCACTGCAGGTTACTTCTGTTTTTTAAGTTTCTGTTGACCGTTTTTCCTTGTTCACCAGAAAGCAGTGACTTTCTGTTTTAAATAAAGCGCGTTTTCTTGTAAAAGCTGCTATACTGAAAAGTTTCACAGGAGTTTCTGGAAGACTTTCAGTCTCAGCGAAAACAAGCCGCTAGCCCAAAGAGAAAAGGGTCATTTTGGGTAAACGCAAACGTCTTAAAAGGTAGTTTGTGTTTCTCTGTGTGTGTTTTCTAACCGGCAATCCTTTGCATTTTCATCCGCCGGGCCTGGATACGACCTTTGGCTAGCCTCTGTTTGGCAATGATGCAGCGAATGTGGTCAGCAAAGATGAAATTGGCCTGCAGAATGGGCAGGGGCTTGGCGTGGGGGTTGGAGCTGGGTTTATGAATGACGATGTTTAACGCTCTGCTGTCGTCCTCAACGCCGGACACCTGCATGTCCTGTTGAAAGAGGCAGAGAGTAAAAAAAGAGGACGAAAATGTAAGATAAGATGGATCCAATTAGGTGAATTGGAATGAAACATCTGCATGAAGAACACTAGACAACATATTTTAGTGTCCCCTTGGGGACAACAAAAGCTGCATTCACAAAGAGTCAATAAACACTGAAACAGAAATAAATAAATGTATCTGTAATGCCAACAGCACATACTCAGGAAGGGGAATATGCAATGGGCCTGACAGAATCCTCTGTGCCTCTCTGATTACAGACTGCTCATAAATGGACTCGAGGAGGAGGTCTTTAGTCCTCCCATCACCTTTATGGCAGACCGCACTTAGCTTTTCCCTGGACAGAAACATGGCCGTGCCATACCTTACCAGAAGTAAAGTAGTAATCAATGTGAATACCAAAAACCGTATATGACTGAACTAACTTTGTTTTATTTTAAATGACTGCTGAAAACTCAGTTTTTATAGGCTAGTGTTCCTTTAATTTCTTCAGTTTCATTTTGGTCCATAGTTTGAATATTTGTTTGTATGATGGAATGAATGTGTGGCCATTTGGCTGATTATGTGTCAGGTTTTGGTTATGTGTGTTTGAATGTGTACTGTTGTGATCGTCACACCAGCAGATAAAATTGTGTAACTTAGTGCAGTACACTCAGGGATCTGTGTTTTTCTATAGCAGGTTAACTGTGGCAGTGTCATCCAAAAATGTAACAATTAAGTTACCTGCAAGTCCATCTATTTGTATAGTAACTAAGCAGGACTGGAGAGCTAACACAGCCCTCAGGTATATACCAGTGCTGATGGATATGAAGTTGGAGAGCGCACTATTAGCCGTAACACTTCTACCTTTTAAAAAAGGATTAAAACATTTAATATTAAGAGGCAAGACAGGTATGTGACTCAAGTGACTTAGTTTCTGTTAAAGCCGATGAGGCTGCTTTATGCTGAAAGCGGAGCTAAAACAATCAACAGACAACATACGGGTGTAAGCATTGGGAATTTCCAGGTGTATCAAATGAGCTTGCGTCATCTGTGTTGCTCCCCTGCTTGCAAGCAAACTGTAGAGGATCCAGTTTAGCATTCTCATTTTACAGAAACGCTTCGAAACATTTCATCATAAGTTAAAGCCACTGGCTTAAAATCATTGTTTTCTGTAGGACATGATTTCCTTGTAAATGTTATTATGGTGGATTATTTTCAGAGGACAGGAACTGTGTACGAGTCTTTCATGTCGGCTGCTCAAGAATTCGCTGCAGGCAACGCGGAACAAAAATCTGACTCAGCATGACTAAGCATTATCACTGAAACAGCTTTGCATGTCTCTTGTAAAGGGACACATTGAAATGAGTATACAAAAAAATGACTGAGTAATGAGAACGCAACAAGACAGCGTTACGAAACATATTGCGCATGAGTAAAAGAGAGCAGAAAAGTGACATTGGATAACAAAAAAGTAAGGATAAATCAACATGAGTAAGAGTGATGAGTAAGTAAGTGATGAGGAAGATATTGCAGAAAAAAAAATCATGTTTTTCATTCAACAATTTAATTTATATTTTAACTGAAAAAACAAAAAAAAAAAAACCCCAAACATGCATACGCTTTTTTCCCCTTACTTGCAAGAGGCCGGCGAATTTGACGACACCCCATCCAAGACGCTTGCTTTCTGGTTCCACCAGGCTCATCTGGTACACATCTACAGCGAGGAACCTCTGGGCCTGCCCCCCATCTTTACTGACCACCATACAGGCTATCAGGTCACTGTTATCTGAAAAAGGATCATAAACATAACCATCAATGTTTTTTTATTATGTCTTTTTATTTCTTTTTTTTAATCTTAAAAAACATATTATATATATTTAATATACCATTTATAGTTTGAGCCAAAAACAGCATTTTGATATGTTTATTATTAAAAGGTTTTTGGCTGATGCAGCTCAAAAATGAATATTTAGTCCTATCAAAGTGTTTCAAGTTAGCTCTAGGGTGGTCCACACACACCAGTCTGAAATGTCATGACATGTCTGTAGAGACAAACTAAACATTTGACCCAATTAAAATTCCTTTGAGATTAATCATTTGTCTCACACCTTGGTTTGTAATGGCTCATATCAAATGTATCTGTGTAGCACTGGAGGGCTGCACAGCGGGATAGAAGGAAGAAAACAAGCAAACATTTAAAAATGAAACACATATGTATATAGGTCATGATATAAATCATGCACAATCATGATAGCACTTTGATAAAAATTACAAGCAAAAAGCAACTTCGACTAGACTTGTTTCCATGTTCACAAACGTCTAGTTATTTACATCTGCCACGCTAATGTTTACTGTAGATGCGACTGTCACCACTAGTCCAGGTTGTTTCCACTATGGCCCCAGGACAGCTGCTTTACTCTGCCCTCCTCTAGAGGAAGCCATCCACTAGAATAATAATCAAACAAAAGTTTAAGAGGAGATGATTTGTTGATAAGCCACTTCAAATAATAAAAATGTTAGCTTTGATTTAAATGACTGAGATCAGCTGAAATGAAGTTTTAGCTGATCTCAGGTGTTCAGGAAGTTTGTTCATGCTCAGTAGAGCATGCAGTAAAAAGCATTTCCAAGGGAAATATGAGAGCACTACAGCACTGGACATGCCAACTGGACATGATTACACAACGCAGTAGCAAAGCACATGACAATAATCGCTGGACAGGTATCTGTAACCTAAATAATTTCCCCTGGGGAATCTCAATAATCCAAGTGTTTGAATACAGTCATAGTAATGTCATAGCCAGTAGTAGTTTTCCAAGAGGTAATGAGGCTCTCAGTGACTGAGGTGAACGCTCCAAGTAGTGCCCACGCCAGATGCATATGAGTGTTTATACACCAGAGTTCAGTCCCCAGAGTAAGGGAAATAACCGTGCCGCCCCCCACATCTATCTGTTGTCTATTGGAAATTGAAACTGATGAAAAGGGCTTAAAATATGGAAGACATTTAAAACAAAATAGTTTGGCCACTTGAAAAATAAAAAGATATTTCCACAAAGTGTACCAGGCAGCACAATACTCATTTGCAATATTTCAAATGTATTATCAAGAATTGCCTGATTGATTGCACAGTTAGGTCCTTAATTATTTGGATAAAAGCACACTTTTTGGGGGTAATGTTGTCGACACCACGCTGGATGTTAACTCAATCAATCAAGATGTAATTCAAGTGCAGACTTTCAGTTTTAATTCATGGAGTTTAAAGAAAGTATTTCATGAAGCGTTTAGGAATTAGGGACATTTTTATACTTAGTGGATGGAGGAGGGCTTCCTTACTCATATCATTTGTATTATGGTAACTTCTGCAACACTTTAAGAGCACCTTTGCACTTTAGCCCTGCACTCAAAATCGGGCATCTTCCTGACAAGCAGTTTCATGGTCAGATGAGACCTGTTACTATGTTATTCTATGATATAAAGCTTATAAATGACCTTGGATTTGAATGGGAGACAGAGGCAGTGAGTTGATGCACACAAACACACACAGTGCTTTAAAGGACAGTGAAGGTGCTCTGCTCCCACGTCTGGAAAATACATCAAGACACAATAAGCCCACATGTCCGATTCTTCGTTTCAGTTTACCACAAAACCTACTGTAAAGTAAACACGAAATGCCAAACTGATGACCTGAAGTGACACTACTGGTTTTGGTGTAATATCACCCACCTCTACTCACTCTAAATGTAAACCAGTAACACCAGACTGACGTACAACCCCCCTGAGGAGTTTCTCTTGCATTCTCTCACACATCTCTTCCACTTGATGATATTTATGTTTCATTTTTGTTCCTTTATTTGAATTCTCAAGTATTCTGACTAATCCACTTTTACAGTGCAACATGACTAATGCTAAGAACCCAAAGCAACTCATTCACATATCTGAGAAAACAAGTTCCTTTAATTTAGATATTTAAGGACAATATGCTTCTTACACAGGGCCAGCAAGCTTTTGCTGCACATTCATTCATACATGTGGCCTATTTAAAGATCAATGGGGATTGCCAAGAACTCAACAGTTCCTACTGAAACAGTGAGCAGTGAAAGTACCTGCAGCTGGAGACACAGTCATCAATTTTCAATGGTAACCCAAGCCATGACAACAACCAAATGGTCAGAGAAACTAGGGGGAAGTTCTACACGCTGAATCCCCAGAATAAACGGGGGGAAAACCCGTGCCACCCCCCGACGCCTACCTCATTTCTATTGGAAAGCCTGCCTGGTCAAAAGGGCTTAAAACACGCAGGACATTTAAAAGAAAACGAGTCGACTCCATTCATTTACCACTAAACTTAATGAGACTTGAAATTACTTTCATTAATGCAGGCAACTGGCAGAGAAGGACTTTTCTATGAAAGACTTGAACCTTTGATCTATTAGTCCAGAAGAAGAAGGGTCTTCACAAATGTGGTTCTTATTTTTCTGATGTAGATTTTGAGGTAAATAAAGTGAGACACAAGTGGCAATAAAGCAAGATATGCCTTAAGATGCTCAGGAAAAAAAACAACGAGAAAACAAACAGCATATGGCTGCCTAACTTTAGTATTCTCTTGAGCTTTGGGGCATTCCCAGTTGGCTGTAGGCTGCATAAACAATAGCCCCTATTCATTAAGAAGAGAAAAGCAAAACATGTGACTTCAGTTTCGTTACAGGCTGTGTTACCCACAAGCAACAGCTGGTCACATTTCCAAATATCTACATACATTATCAGTTCTGGGTTACATAAAAGTATAATAATTTGTATTACTTACTCATTTCTTTCTTAGGGTTATAAAATCAATACACCTACATAACATGTTCTCCTGAAAAAGGTCCTCCGTAGAGGACCTGTTTAGATTCGATGCTGGTTTCAGGAAACTGGAGAAGCAAGAAAAAATCATTTTGAATGCACCGTGTAGAGGACTGGGAAAAACGCTAACAGTTAATCTGTTGAAGTGATACAATTTTTCTTCTGATCGGGTATGAAAAGGTTTATTCAACCCAAAACTGAACATCGTCCACTTCGACTTTCAAACGGTTTGGTCTTCTTTCTTATGGCTGAGTTGATAAGAAGCATTTTTACTGTGTGGACCTTACCAGGGATTATAAACAGAGTATTAAGCTCCATGTAAACACAGCCCATGTGAACTGCAAAGGCAATAGTAGAGCGCAGATATTCAACAAGGTTAAAGCAACACCATCCAGACACAACTGAATATTTGTGGCCTCACAATAGAGCACGTTTGAAGTCAATTATTTACTCTCTTACTCTGCAACAGAGGGTGTTGCAGAGGAATTTATTTTATTTGTGTATTAGTCACATTATTTTATTATATAATTTCTTGGTGCCACTGGATTTTTACACTCATACAGTTAGGCTACGTCCACACTAATGCATTTTTGTTTGAAAACGCATCGTTTTGTCTCCGTTTTGGCCTCCCGTCCACACCGAAACGGAGTTTCTGGTCAGGGAAAACGGAGCGTTTTTGGATACGCTCTCAGAAACGCATACATTTAGAGACGCAGCGTTTTGGCATAGTGTGCACGGCCAAACCGGAGACTTTTAAAAACGATGACGTATGTTAGTCATATGATGCAGTCCTGTGACCACTTCAACCAAGATGGTCAGACGTCATCGTACAGCAGTTGTTTTGTTTGCTCAAAGTTTTTAGTGGCCGTATTGAAGGTTAATATGTACTCATTTGTGACTCGGAGCAACAGCTCCACCTCATTATCATTCCATCTGAAACATTCAGTGCTTTTTGTCGTCATTTCGCCGCCCGTTTTAAAGAGCCGGAAACTAAATAAACAACAGATCGAAATGACGCAGGTCGATTCGTCTTGAGTTTCAAGCATGCGCGGTACTGGAACGTAAGCGTTTTGCCCCGTTTTAATGTGGACGCGCAACTGTGTGAAAAACAACTTAAAATGATATTGTGGATGCGGAGCGTTTCCAGGCGAACGCTCCGTCTTCCGATCTATCCGGACTAGTGTGGACGTAGCCTTACACAGATGGTGGGGGTCTGGTAAGAAAGTTTGGGGGAAGTAGACAACTCCAAAGTCTCCAGAGTCTTTTGTCTTTTCTCCACTGTAAGAGCTAGCAAGGGAGTGTGAACCTTAAGGTGTGAAACAGCTGAGTACTGCCTTCTGTTCCTGTACGGGCCATGCTAGGCTCAGGCCACGTCCACACTAGTCCGGATAGTTTTGGAAACGGAGTTTTCGCCTGTCCACACTATCGTTTTGAGTCGAGAGAGACTCTGCTGACCGTCTGCCCCGTGATCGTGCATTCTCTCCACCAAGCTTGGGTTTCAGTTCTTTGTTTTGATTAAAGAATGTTAGCTACCGCTCACTGCTTGTCTGCAGGCTGCATTTAATGGAAAACTTCCACAACAGTGTGGTTTAAATTCACAAAAAAATGTGGCCCAATCAGGAAGCTTTTTTCCTCCATAATCCATCATTTAATATAATACAGTTTGTCGGCTCTCGGGGGCCTAATTAAGAAAACAAAAAGGATCCAACCCACACAAACACATCCACCCTACATTTTAGGCAAAGTTCATGAATGAAAATGTGACACTTCCACTGTGTTAGTGTGTGTGACTGTACAACCACAGATTTATTCCTCCAGACATATACTATAATACATATATGCTGTGTAATTTAAGAATTAGTAAAAAAAACAACAACATTTGAATGGAGGCGGTGGCAGCCTAATGGTCAGAAAAAGAATTTTGTGGGTGGAAAGTGGCAGGTTTAAATCCCCCAGTATAAAGGAAAAACCCTCCACCCTGCATAATTACTCTGAGAGGTTGTGTTCTTAGTCAGCAACCTTGCTATTAAGACAAAGCCGACAAAGGAAAATCTTTTAAACCATACTAGAGGAAGATATACGACAGAAAATCACAAGGTATAAAACTACTGGAAATCAAGTCAAACCTGATATGATCAAGACTCTGTTAAAGGCTCTCTTTCCCTTAATCTGCCACAGACTCTTGACTGGCATTTGGAATCATCAAAACATTCATGGTTTCAACCACTGAATTAGACTTGAAAGCAAACTAAAAGATACATTTGGTTTCAATAGCTGTATTGCCATCTATTTGTCACGAGTGTGTTTGAGGTATCAGCCTGGCTTCCCAAAAAGACGGGCGTGAAGAGACATTTTTCACTTTTAGCCTGTTCACACAATCACAAGACAAAGACATCAATTGACATAAGTAAACGCCAGCACAACCGTGACACTGCCTGAAAGCAATTTTTTAAAAAAAGAAAGAAAAAAGAAGAACACAAACTGCTGTGATACTGTTTTTTTTCCATCCATAAGGCCACAGGTTTACATCAACGTGGTTTCCAAGCACAGAGAGAGAGGCTGACTCAACAGATGAAATGATAAAACTACAAAAGGCCGCGGCTGCCTAAATTTGGCACAGTCACCAATAATAAGTTCAGAACCCCGGTGGAATTTATTAAGCCCTCTCCCCTTTTGAGGTAATTCTAAGAAGTCGATTGGTACTACCTATTTAGAGTGATTAAGAAACCGAGTAAACGCCTGTGCGAAATCAGCAAAATATCATTACACATAATAAGTCAGCTTCATCATCTTGCTCAACGACAGCAGTAAAGCTGACTCTGTAACAGACAACCTGAAAAAAAGCCCCATAATCTGTGTAACAGAGCAGATATGCAGAAATGCTCATGTATGGGGAACTAAATAGGTGGGAATACACACGACCACATAAACAAATTAAAAAAAACAACAACTTATTGATAGATAAGCATATGAAAATGAAGAAAAGAAATCAAGTTGTCAAGAGATAGAATTATATAGCTTGTCTTCATTCATCCTTTGTAACTATTGTATTCTGTAAGCACCAGTGTTTTTCCACTATTTGTATCTGGTAGAGTCGCCATATGTTGTGTGAAGTATAGTTAAAACTGTGTCTGTTGAAGCCCACTAACCTTATCTGATCGGAGCCATCTAAAAGGGTCAACCTAGGAATGCAGGTTATCTGTCTCATGACCATATATGGACGTCCTGAGCCAAAGCAGCATATACATCTTGTGAGCATGTAGGGATGTATGTGCGCGTGCATGTGGTTGAATCCTTTGTTTGAGGAACCATCCTCTCCTATATAAATAAAGCCAACACGTAGTTACGGCGCGCGTCTTCAGATTCATTCTGTGACTTTATATTGAGTTTTTAAATACATTTATTACATTTACTATTAAATCTGAGACATATTATGGATTTACCACTCACCCTTTATTTAATTTTGCTGCTATGACTGTAGTAAAGTCTGCTTTTACTGACTCATTTAATCCTTTTCTGTATGTTTAGGGAGTTTAGGTATGGCGTCTTTACTGGAATGTGTTAATTTGAAAGGTTTCTGATAAAGAAATGGCAACTGTGTGCAAATGATATTGGTTTAATGATAAGAAATGGATTTGCCCTTGTCCTGACTCCAAAACAGTATTGTGTCATTTG
>VUQR01010213.1:6086-18524 GCA_015108515.1 Hemichromis elongatus | reverse complement strand
CACGACCGTTCAAAAAGCAGTCGCTTTCTAAGTCATCGGATATGTATCGGATTCAGTACCACATACAAAAGTGACCCAGATCAGATTTGAAAATATCGGATTTGTGCCGTTCACACTGTCATACCGTGATGAGATATGGGTCGCATAGGGGCAAAAAAGTCGGATTTGATGCACTTTTGCCTGCAGTGTGAACGTAGCCTAAGTCTTTAGGTGATCTTCAGGATGAACGACTGATAAGAAAGGAAAAAAAAGTGTTTCTCTTTGGTAGAAAAAACATAATATATATAAAAAAGTCTAAATCTGTCAGTTTCTTTTGAGCCCTCACTAAGACCTGGTGTGCTTCATCAGATGAGTATTTAAACTAACACACCAGATAAAATAGAACATTAAAATTAACACATTTAATTTTACTCACTTTTCACTGCCTGAAAGCGCATAAAACATTTTCTTGTCTTCTTTGTTGTCTTATGTTGTTTGTTGCTAGACACAAACTTCAAAACACAAATCCAAAAATGCAGTCATCCTGCCAGGTAATATCCCCCAACCAGTACTGTCAGAATACATTATGTAACAATTATTCAGTGGTGTGCTTTTAAAATCTGTTACCCAACTAATAAAAATCAGCAAGTTCATGTGTGTGGAGATCTTTGAGGTCAGCAGACTTGATGCTTTTAGATGTTCCCAGGTACAGATTAAAGACTAGGGGAGAGAGGGCTTTTGCTGTGGCTGCACCCAGACTGTGGAACAGTCTACCCCCTCACATCAGATTCTCCACAAGCCTAGGAACTTTTAAAACTGCTCTTAAAACCCACCTATTTTCATTGGCTTTTAGCAAGGTTTAACCTATTGTTTTTATATTTTTTATATTTATATTTGTATTTTATTGTACAGCACTTTGGTCAGCCTCGGTTGTTTTAAATGTGCTTTATAAATAAACTTGACTTGACTTGACTTGACTACGCACCTGACATAGAGTACCTGCCCTCCTTCCACTCTCCTCTGCCAGCCGATGGGGACGTGTATTGCAGTGGTGTGGACCCCATCCTTGTCCCCACTGACAGTATCACTGCCTCCCATCATTTTGTAGCCTGCCAGCACCTTGAAAAGCAGGAAGTGTTAACACATCTTCTCTCTTAACATAAGGAGGGGGGTAACGTGAAGGTATCATGTAGTAAGAGTTCAGCCTGTCAAGAGTAGACCCAGGGACTCTGTTGCTAAGGAAATTTTAACCCATGTGGTATCCCTACTGCACTACTTAAGAACTTAAAAAAACCCCACAATGCTAAATACTCCTATAGGGGAAAAAAAGTAGTTTAGTCTCAGTATCTACTTTGGGTTTCAAGTCATCTATCCTGCCACCTCATCCTGCTATCTCTACATTATCCAGGTTGTTAATGGTGTCTAAATTAAATCCTCCATGATCCAGATACTTACTCATCCCAACCAATGTCATCTGGGACTTGTTGGAGTCTAATGGGAAAAATAGTTCAATTTTTCATGCTTATGATTTTAGAATAAATTTTGCTCTTCTCTTCTAAAAGAGCTCTCCTCATTAAACTATATATTAAGTATGTATCAGGGAAGTACACTGAGCCTGAGTGAGTCACTGAATAAAGTAAACACAAAAGATGGGTGAATGTTTCTGCAGTAAAGATCTTGCGATCATTAATGTTTTATTTCAAGCAACCTGCATGCTTAATGTTGAGGTCACATTCAGCTTATTACACAACATCAAATATCGATGTTGGATATCAAACATTACAAAATGTACCCTATGCGTGGTGATGAAATCAGCCAAGATCTGAACTAAAGTAAACAGCATGAACATGGGAAGCATTGCAAATTAATTCCACTCTACTAATTCAGCATCATTTCCTTTACTTTTTAGCTGCCTTCTGTGTGTCAAAAAGTTTTGGGAAAGTACCCAGCAGTTTCTTTTCTTTTTGTCTGTGCTGAAGATAATACAAGCCCCTAGAGAATGAATGTGATGTAAACATGCTGTAAAGGGGGAGTGGCCACAGCAAATAAAAACATTTTTGTTTTATTATCAATGTAAAAGTAATACCAAGACCAACAAAAATAAAGTTGCATACCTTGTCATCTTTGGGAAGCCAGGATCTGTTTTGGCTAGAGTATCCACTGTCCAGTGTACATGCTGGTGGGTTAGAAGCACACTGCCAGTAAAACCTGACTTGCCCAAACACCTCGACTTTCTTCAGCTATGAGGCAAATCCCTCACTTAAAGGATGACTCCTGCAGATTTATTAGTTCAGTTCACATCAGTGTAGGGATATGGGTAAAGATAGAGAGCCTGCAAAGAAAGGTGGAGGTGGATTATGTAATCTGGCAGCGACCCCCGCGGTAAAGATATCGTGCAATAAACCTATTCTGTAACTGATATGATATAAGCGTGTTTGAAAAACGACTACATCAGATGTATTATTCTTCTCCAGAAGAACTTCAGTGTAAGCTCTGGCTGCTTTGAAGTAGAAGGGTGTGTTTGCCTAGGCCCGTAGTTTACTCAGTGTTTAGCTACAGTATAAGCAGCTGCAACAACCAACTCCGAAGCGAACACGCTGGCAACATGAAAGTGCAATTAATATAGCTCTGTACTGAAGTAACATTTTTTTTCTTAATTTCGAATCATAAATATCGTAAAGTATGGAACAACATCCCAAAAAGTACACGGTTCATACACGGTAGCTAGCGTCCAGGCTAACAGCTAAGCTAGCAAGCTACCCTACTTTGTACTGTGTTGTCGTGACAGCTGTCAGGCGCACAAAACACTCCAATACAAAACTCTTGCCCGTTAGCTGCAGTAACAACATACGACCCATGCACAATACCGCGTTGTAAAAAAAAAAAGAAGAAGAAAAAAAACTCTTATAAATCTGATACCTACATCACACTTTACTTATTGATATCCGTTAGCTAACGTCAATATTAGCAGGTCCTACCAACCTTTTTTTTTTTTGCGTCAGGCTCTGTGTTGGCGAAGTTTTGGAGTCTCGGCTTTTCTGGCTCGCGGGAGAATCAAGAGTTAGCTGGCTAGCAAACCGGCTAGCCAGATAATGTTTTGAAAACGGCTGATACTTTAATAAATGAGCGCAAAATCAGTCATTGTGTAATCCAATTCCCGTAGCGGTGTGCTCATTCAGCTCTCGGCATTCATACAACGTCTGCCAGTCCGACTTAAAAACAAAGGGCAATAACGCTTCATTTTACTGCGCCTGGGATCTAGGGGCTAACGCTGCCACCAGCTAGGCTAGCTAGCCGAGCTAACTGACTGAAATTTACTTGATTGTGGAGTGTCCCGACAAGACTGAAGGATGTCCCGCTCCCGGTCTGCAGCTATCCGGCCGTTGCTTTGCTTTCTCTTCTGCTAAACCGTGAAGCTTTCAAATATATTCCGACAACCATAACGGCCCATGTAATCCCCAGTTCACAGTTGCCCACTGTTTTTTTTTCTTACAAATTCCGAGCAAAAAAATAATGGAGTTTACTGTTGGGCATGCGCATTAGACGCTTAAGGAATATTGTACCCGACATGCAACGGGACCTTTGTAGTGTTCCAGACAGACCTGAATGAAGCTGTGTGCAGCTCCTTGACAGAGGACATGATAATGACAGAATAATAACATGTCTTCACCTGACAATAGTGGATTCACTTCCGCCCGTCTAGACTGCATTTGTGCCCAGATCACGAAAAGTTAAACATACTCTATCCATCATACTCTATCCATATATATATATATATATATATATATATATATATATATATATATATATGGATAGTATGATGGATTAATTAATTAATTAATTAAAGACACATAACTGTAAGGCTGTAAAGTAATAATTAATTTGCACACAGATACAGCATGATATGGAAAAAATATATTTATTATAAAGGTCTCCGACATTGTTCATTATCAGGCTCCAAAGAATGACCATGAAAGTGAGTGAGCATGGATGCTTCGCAGTGTTTCTGTTGTCTGTGAACAAGTGGGACGAGGGGAAAGAGATGTATTGAAGACGGAGGGAGAAAATGTATCTGATTTCCCCTCCCCGTCATCGGTGCTCAGTCCAAGGTCCTCAGCTGTTGCAAAGTGTCAGCTTGACATAGGACCGCTAAGCCTGGCATGCACACAAACACACACCCAAAATCATAGATACACAACTCCAGTTATACACTCAAACTACAACATAAAGTCACTTTGGAAAATATCAGAAGAGCACAGAGGGACCAGACTTTGTGACAGGCCAGCATCCTGAGGGCCTGAAGTGAAGCTGCTTTGTAACATAGTGACCGTACAGGGCTCTGGTCATTGCCAGCAGGTGAAAACCCATTCACTGAGATTTTGTCAGCACTCCAGATTTGTGATTTCTTCAGTGCGATCTGACAAAAGGTAGGCTATTACTGTAGTTTAAAGAATGTTTTTCATGAAAAATGTTTGTGCATGACCTATGTTATAATCACTCAGTTTATTTGAATTAATTTTAGTGAAGTTCTATTAGTTTTTAAACACGAGCTAAACAACCCCCAATCTGAGATTATCTCTGTCAGTTTACACACTCTGAATTTTTTTAAATTTCAGTAACATTTTCTTTATTTTTACTTGCTTTTTCCCTGGCTGACAGAGGAAGCCAAATTTAGCTGTGATGAGATTGAATTTCACAACCCTAGAATAGTATAGAATACAAGCCCATTCTAACACTGTGTGGCTATGCAAGTGCATGTAGCGTTCACACAGACACAGGAATATATCTTCTATTATATTACCATATTTTATATTTTCTGATATTTCTTTCATTGCTTCCCTGTAAAAAGTACAGGAATATCTATTTGACTTTTCAGTAGCACCTACTTTGAAAATAATTTGACATAATAGTGGATATAGGCTAAGTCATTCAAAGTTTTGAGTAAACAAATAATTAGTAGTACATTCTCGCATAATATCGCTTTTATCAAACTGTCTCATCATCTTTTGGGGGGAAAAAAAGAGGCCTACACCTAACTGTTCACTTTCTAGGTGGGGGCTTAACTGACGCTGTCTACATCAAACCATGGATCCGTGAGTATAATTCTTAAAATCAATATAATCTCCTCTTGATATTAATTTTATTGGCTTGGTCATAGCACTTGTTTACCATTTAAGTCTTATTTCCATTTCTTGTTTACTAAATACTTCAGTAGCCCCTGTCAGGGAAATATTCTGGAGCATCATCCGTGTCTAAAGGAGCTCTATGTCCACTTGAAAGAATGTGCAGCAAGGATATCCTTAAGCTAATTGATTCTTATATTAAATTGGCACGATTATAGAATTTTAAGGTGGAATGGCAGTTTCACTTTAAATTGTGTTGTTTTAAAGCTTGTTTTTTGGCAAAACCTTGTTCCCCACTTTATATGCTTACATGTTCCTTTAAAATAAAAAATGATCACAATGTTGAGAATAAAGTAAATAATTATCTATAGCCGCACCAGTAAACCTCATCCATGGCTGAGTTTGTTTTTTCTTTGTGTGTGTGTGCATGTTAGAGACGAAGACAAAAACTCTGTGGATATCCATGACAACCCCCCAGCTCCTGACAATGTAGTGAGGGAGGACGGAGACACTGTGAGTGACAGCACCATGTCACCCCCCGCCATTAGCAGTGCCATTCTTGGGCTGTTTAAAATAGCCACCAACTGGGACAGGGTTGCAGTGCAGCATCAGCTGGAAACAATATGAGCTTAAGTGTCCCTGTTTTATATAACCTTATGGAAAAAAATTAGCACTGCTGGCTGATCTGGATTAGTCATCGAAATGTTATTCACTAGGTCCTGAAAAGTTAAATGTAAGACAGAGATCAGGCACCAGCTGATAAACAAACAAGGCAAAACACTAATGTAATATTTCATAATACTCTATGACATTGACACTGGTAGCTCAAAACAAAGCTTAAAAACTTTAATAACAACTTATATAAAAACTCTATCACATGTTTGTTGTTGGGGTTTTTTTCCCCAATGGCATGTCTGAGATATGTCCCTTGGGTCTGCAGGTCTATTTCATATATGAGGAGGAAGTGGAGGTGGAAGAGAAGGAACCAGAGCCTCCTTCAGAGCCTGTTCGCCGGATCAATGACAAACCCCACAAATTCAAGGACCACTACTGCAAGAAACCCAAGTTTTGTGATGTTTGCGCTCGCATGATAGTCTGTAAGAGCTGGTTTTTATATTAATAATAAAAATAATCAATTGCATATAATCCCATGGGTATTTGTTCTTCAGATTGGGGCTGTTTATTTTGGTTCTTCATCTTTCAGTGAACAACAAATTTTGCCTGAGGTGCAAAAACTGTAAGACCAACATCCACCATTCATGTCAGTCGTATGTCGAGTTTCAGAGGTGTTTTGGCAAAATTGTGAGTTTGCTGGTGTGCACTGGATATGAAACTATATTTGCAAAATCTGCAGTTTCCTTTTTACTGCCATTAGTGAGAGAAAATTATTTTTAAAAACTTGTCCTTTTTTTCTTATTTTCTGTAGCCGCCTGGATTCAGAAGGGCCTATAGCTCCCCCCTGTACAGCAGTGACCAACCAGACCCAAGTGAGTCCACTAAATCTTGAATGGCAATATATCTCTTGCGTATCTAAATTTCTTAACTTTACATTCAAGGCAGCTACCACAAAGGAGACTAAGCATGGTGTCTGAATTTCCTCTTTAAGAACACTTATAATCATTATATTTGACAAGCTGCATTTAAATGCTTTTAAACTTAAATATGCTTGAAATTATTAATTTAATGAAAGCAAAATTAAAAAAAAAAAACGTCAGTAAGCAACATTTTGACCTTTGTGTTGGGAAATAACATTTCTTAGAAAAACAGCGAAATGTGTCAGTGTCACTATGACACTGATCCTTTTATCTCAGTGCTTCACACCTTTAGTTAACAATAAAATAAGAAACAAAGTAAAGTGAAACAGCAAACTCTTGTTTGTTTATTTTCCCTCCATAATTCACATTCACTCAACCTTCACTTTGTTATTTCCCCTGGTCCTCTGTGCAGCAACTGCAGTGGCTTAAACTGCTAAATATCAGTGATTTAATAATAATATGAATCTATCACAAAGGTCATGGAAATTTTAGCATTTTAATTCTTTGAATTGTTCTTGTTCCAGGAGGAAATGATTGTGCAGCATACACCTTTAGTGACTTGAAAAAACAATAGTTGTGCGCACAAGTTTATAATCTATAATGTATACAGGGGTCAAGAGTATACATGTAATTTCAAATATATACATATATCCCCACTAAAAATTGGTTCACTGTCTCTCAGCAAATTGCATCTGGACCAGTGCAATGGTAGCCATCAATGAGCGTCTGACATAATGGTACACTTGACCATTCTTCTTGGCAGAATTAGTATAAATTTGTTGGCTTCCTGTCATCCAACCAGCATAGTCCACAGTTTGAAGTTGGAGCTTTGGAAAGACCATTAGAGAAACTTAATGATTCCAAAACCAGCTTTGATGCAAGTTTGGGATCGTTGTTCTGTTGAAATACACAGCTGTGCTCAGCTTTCAACTATCTAGCTGTTGATTTGAGGTGAATCGGATGAATTTGGAGGTAGCCCTCCTTGTTCATTATTTCAATCTGCTTTGTACAGTATACTAGTACCACTGGCAGCAAAACAGCATCAAAACATGATGCTTTGAACAGTTGGTATAGTGTTCTTGTGTCTGAAAGCTTCACCTTTAGTCCTTCTCCTCCTTGCTCATCATTGTGGCCAAATAGTTAAATCTTTGTCTTGTCTGATCATAACATTTTCTCCAGAAGACATTTGACTTGTCCATGTGGTCAGCTGTCAATTTTGACCAAGCTTGCAGGTGCCTTTTTTACAGCAGCAGTTTCTTTTGGTCAACACCCTCTCAGTCCAGAGTGATGTAAAAGTTACTACACTGTGGACAGTGACACTGATATTTGAACAGTTTAAAGTTCATGGCATGCTTGAATCTTAGTGGTTCCTGGGTTCTCTTCCTCTTCTGCAGGTGACGGTTTGAGTCTTCTTCCAGATCCCTGCAAAGTGGTGACAAATTTAAATAACTTATGTACAATTGTTCAAACTGATGATCTTGAAATCTGCAGAAGTTTAGACATGTCTAAATGAGTAAATGTAGTTTTCCTTTTTAGATTTTCACTGAGCTCCTTGGACCTTCCGATTGTTCTGAGTATTGTCCGAGTCAAAGAGTGCTGTCAAGCAAATACTTATGCTGCACAGAGAAATTGCCAGCTGAAGCCAATCATGATCACCAACAGGGCGATAAAAAGGCTTGGCCTTATTGAGTTAAAAGACAATGCAGAACCTTCACCACCACTTATTTAAAGATTTGAGTTTATGAGTATATTTGAATCTGTTTTTATACTTTTGACCTTGTGAAACTTCTGCACCCAATTTTTGTTTGTTAAAGCCATTAAAGATGCTGCACAATCATTCCACGCTGGAAAAAGAACAGCTCAAAGAAATCATTTAAACTCCATTCATGCCCATGATGAGCGTGTAAACTTCTGACCACAACTCTATTTTTTAAAGTAAAAGCTTAAATGTTGATTCACAAAATTCTCTTACAGCCTGAAATAGAATACAAATTAATTTAATCTTCAGGATCTTGATGACATAGACTTACTAGTCAGTCTAGTGTATAGTAATTTTTATACCTCATGTTGATCTTGTGTTTATCTCTGTCTTTAACCAGACAACCCAAACCGGAACGACCCAGTTTTTGACACCCTGCGGGTTGGCGTCATCATGGCAAATAAGGAGCGTAAGAAGAATGAAAATGATAAGAAAAATGTACGTTTATCATCATCTTAATCAAAGCATAAAATCTATGAATTTCAACAGTTTTCAGTGATTGACTCACTGCAACTCAAAATAAATACATTTTATGTAATCAAGAAACTGCAGTGTTTGAAATGGTTTTAAGGACAGATTTCATGTTTATTATCTAAAATATGAGATCAGTGCTGGTTTTAACACTGCTGTGTCCTCTAGATGATGATGATGATGGAAGAGGAGGAAGAGGAGAACCAACAGCCCAAAGAGAATGAAGAGGGAGGAGAAGGTAGGGCTAAAGCAAGAGCTTATGTCTGTGGTGTAAAATATGCAAGTTAGTCATAAAAGTCATTGTGTGGTGTCTGATACTCAAACAGGGAAGCCTGACGATAAAAAAGAGAAAGGAGGAGACAAAGCAGATGACAAGGCAAGCAGTCAATTAAATACAAGTAACACTTTTTTGCTAAGTAACACAATGTGTGCATTTTTTTAAAAATTTAAACTTAAAATCATTTTTCATATAAACTAGCCTGAATGTTTTTTTTGTCCACAGAGTAAAGGCACTTTCTCCCAGTCCCACTATTACCTGGCTCTCTACCGCTTCAAGGCCATTGAGAAAGATGACCTTGACTTTCAGTAAGAAAATCACAATCAGATCTTAACGCTAACTCATAATAAATAATTCTTTCTATTTTGCTAAATTTAATCAATTTTGGGAATTTGAACAAAAAGGCAATGACAAAGGCACTTACTGAGAATGTGTTTACTAGCCCTGGTGATCGGATCACAGTGTTGGATGACTCCAATGAAGAGTGGTGGAGGGTGAGTTAAAGTTCTTAACGCTTTACAAATGCTGTTTGTGTTATTGATGATGAGTACACAAATTCTGCTCTGTGTTGTCAGGGAAAGATGGGAGAGAAGACCGGCTACTTCCCCGCCAACTACCTCATAAAAGTCCGAGCATCAGAAAGAGTTTACAAGGTGACCCGCTCCTTCGTGGGGAACAGAGAGATGGGACAAATTACACTGAAGAAAGACCAGGTAGCTTCAATAATTTGAAGTGTGTGTTTGTGGTCTAAGGAGGCTGGAAAGAAAAGCGTCTGGACTTGTTTCACCTCTCATCCGAGAAGCTTCTTTAGTTGTAAGAGCAATGGTTAGAGAGTCCCAGATTATAGGATCAATAGGGGGTGTATGACCCTCTTGAGGACACTCCCATAGGTCTTAAAATCTGTAACATTTTTCTTTCCAAGCTCCGTAGACTACGATGACCTGGATGACTGAGAACCTTTACAGACGTGTGTGTGTGCATTTTCTTTTCGTTGCGAAAAATTCTTTCCTATAAAAAAATCTGTGTAATGTCTTTTTTAAGACTGGAATTTTTTCTCACAGAGTTTTGTGTTTAAAAGTGAAAATGTTGCCATTCTTAAACAATTAATGCAAAAAAAAAAAATTGAATTAAAGTCGAAGGGCTGCACTTATATTACATTTTTACTGTTTGTTTTGAAATCCACTGTGGTTTTGTACAAGGATGTGTCTTTTATAAATTATGACCCAAATTGTAAATCAAAGCCTTTATAATAGAAATGTTGCTTGATCTGTTGTTATCGTGTTTCAGATTGTGGTGAAGAAAGGAGATGAGAAAGGCGGCTACTTGAAGGTCAGCACTGGACGCAAGCTGGGCTACTTCCCTGCTGATCTGCTGCAGGAGATCACTGTGACTTAATCAACCTGATATGCAATGGAAAATCCATTGCATAATAATGGAAAGTATTAGCGAGAACTGGAGGTCCTGATTTTCTACATTTGCTACTAATAGAAAAGCTAAATACAGCTGTGCCTCTGACATAATGGTTTGAAAGTCATTGTCACTAATGCCTACATTAAAAAAGCATTTAGCTGATTTATTGGCTTTGTTGTGAACAACATAGTTATGCAAGTGTTCAATTTAATTTAAAGTTTGACTTAAAGTTGGAAAAGAACAAACATATCTCTTTGATTGTATTTGTAAATAATTTCACAGTTATGATTCTGAAAACATTAAGCAAGATAGGAAAACATTAGTGCTATACATTAAATTGTTTAGAGTGTTTGCACCATTTAATACAATTAAGTAGGTGCTTGCAGTGCCTAAAGAATTGCTCTTAAAAACTGTCTATGATGCTTTCTTTAAAACGTAGAAAATAAAACCTCATCTGAGAATAAGCGGTATATTTTTTTTTCTATGGCCTGTATTCTTTATCCAGGCGGATTCGTTTTCAGTAAAGTGACCATTTATGAAAACAAGAAGGTACTCAGCAGCAATGTCTCTTTCCTGAAGACGTGCCATTTTAAATCAGTCTATTTTTTTGTAAGCAGTTTCAAAACGAAACGTTTTTCCCGAGTACTCTTTTTTTTATATTTATCATATCATTTAATCACAATTACTAAAAGGAAGCTTTTTGGTGGCACATAAGTTAAAAAGAGCGTTAGCTTCGGAGTCTCCTACCGGCCTCCTACCACCCTTGTTTGCTGTAAGTTTAGTCAGTGCGGCATTAAGTAGCTATATGAGACATAAAACAAAAAACACCGGAAGTCACGTTTTGCACAACACCACGAATCTCTCATTGCTGTTCACGGCTCTCTTATAAACCCTGCATCAACAAAGGCGCTCTCATTATTCCGCTGTGTGTGAAATCAGCAGAACTGTCACAACCATTAAAAACTTCAACTTTTACAGTATCAGTAGCACCCATGACTGTCAGCTGAGAGATTAAAAGTGCTCAAAAGCAGGAATAAAGGTTCGCACATCCGCACATCTGTAATATCGTGCGTGTAGACGCTCGCGCTCTTTTACGTCACGCACTGCGCAATGTTTACAATGAATCTACAAACATATAAAAATAAATATACTCTCGTTAACTTGTACTTTTATGGGAGCAGCCATTTGATTCCTTTTGCCGTGTCCCTTCTTTGGATTTTATTGGTTGTTGGAAACCCACTTCTGGTTGCACTGCTGCCGACCAGCGGACGGATAGAAAAAGAGGTGGAGAGTTTGTATTTTTCTCTTCAGCTTTAACCTCCTACGATCCGAACTCTTTCATGGCATGCGTTTTTAATTCCTAGGAGGCAAAAAAAAATAAATAAAAAAAATCTAAAGCTCTAACATACTTTTAAAGGCCAGCTTAAAACGTATCTTTTCAAATCTGCTTTTAATTTGATTTGGTGGTTTTATTCATTTATCTAATGATTGTATCCTTTGTTGTGAAGC
The DNA here is from genome assembly GCA_015108515.1 of Hemichromis elongatus. Classification (NCBI taxonomy): domain Eukaryota; kingdom Metazoa; phylum Chordata; class Actinopteri; order Cichliformes; family Cichlidae; genus Hemichromis; species Hemichromis elongatus. The sequence continues at coordinate 6,461 of VUQR01010213.1, read as the reverse complement.
ACTTTGTGATCTGTATCTTGAAAGGTGCTATATAAATAAAGTTTTACTTACTTACTAACATTAACTGTGAGATGATAATTAGAAAATATCGTAAGCAGATACTAGTAAAGCTGTGCAGTAACTGCATATACCACATCATTGTTTAAGTTTGTTGATACATCCTAGTGGTAATATTTGTGGGTCGCAGCTGGCATAACCACTGTCACCCAAGCTCTGACGACAACCTGAGGTTTGGAGCAAGATATTTCTTTCACATGATTAGAAAGCCCCAACAAAGCAGGGCATCAAAAAATTGAGTAAAACTCTTGTTGTTCCTCTCCACGGAAATCTTTAGTAAAAGGCGAAAGATTTATACGATCTGAAGAGAAACAAGAG
>VUQR01010210.1:0-10252 GCA_015108515.1 Hemichromis elongatus | reverse complement strand
TGTTTTATTCTGAAGGTCTCTGTCTCGTCAGGTGTGATTGGTGTCAGCTGTGCCTCCCTCCTGTGTGTGATTTCCCCATTTCCCGGCGTGTATTTATTGTGTGTGTTTACCTGTGGTCCTCGTTGGTTCGTCTGCGTATTCTGCATACTCTGTGTCATTCAGTGACTACCCGGTTTCCCAGCGTCTCTCTGCTCCTCTTCTCCGGTGTCACCTCCTTATCTGTTCCCCTCCGTGTTTGTCGTGAGTTATGGTTTTGGGTTTAGTTTATTTTTAGTTTTCCCAGTTTAGGTTATGTTCAGTTTCGCTCCTGCCTTTGTTACCCTTTTCACTGTAAATAAAACTCACTCGCACCACCCAACACTGTCTGCATTTGGATCCTTCCTCCCACACCACACGACTGCTGCCCCAGCCATGACAGTAAGAGCTCTACTTCAATTTGATCCATTTACTCTGAGAGACACTCCATATAAACCAAGTAAAAAGCATTTCAAGCATTTATTCGTCTGCCCTCACATACATATGAACTTGAGTGACAGCCCATTCTTAATCCATAGGGTTTAATATGATCTACACTGTGCAGCTTTGCCTCTTTTGGGAAGACCTTCTACAAAGTTTAGAAGTATGTTTATGGGAATATTTTACCATTCTTCTAAAAGCACATTTATGAGAGTACACACTTCGGTTGAACAAGAAGGAGCAAGGCCGCATGATGTTTGGAGGTCTGTAGCAGAAAGTTGGTGACTTCTGCACACTATGGGCCTCAGGTCACCTCACCCTGCTCTGTAAACTTACGTGGCCAACCACTTTGTTTCCCTTGTTCTCATCCACTTCTATTTTGATATAATAGTTGAACGTGGAACATTTAGCAGCAAGGAAATTTGTCCTGCATCCTATCAATGTACCATGCTGGAATTCACTGAGAGTAACCCATTAGCCTTGTTTTTTTTTAATTGTATTTTTTAATATGTAAATCCTTAGAAAAAGCTCTATTTTCATTTTTACCATTACAGTGTTTTCTCATAAGCTATTCTTCTGGTGTCCTTCATCTGCAGATGTTCCACATATATCTCAGGCTCCGGTGCTGATGCTGCGTCCCCGTGCATGGAATATGGTGGAGCACAACATGATGGTATATAGAAGTTTTTTTATATTCAGTTTGTTACAATGGTTGTACAATATTAAGTGTACATATCATGTTCACTTAATTTTAATTTGTTGAATTATTTGCAACTTTTCAGACAGTGATGAACCCTTGACCTTTTTCTTTGCTATCAAAAATAAAACCATCATGGAGAGTCTAATACAACATGGGGAAGAAGATGATTAAGTAGACATAAGGGGGGCCACACAATAACTGAAATGATAGAGAGCTGACACAGAAGTGACATTAAGGATCATATACTGTTTATTAAATGATTTCCAAATGGTGACAAAAATGACACGTGTGCTTTTCTGTTGTCAGGTGCAGGGGAAAGAAGCTCCTGGCCCTCTCTTTGACTTTGGGCTCCTCATGTTTCACTGTGGAAAGTCACTGTTCGAACATAAGAGTGGACCCTTTTTCTACCTGTCAAAAGTAACACACGTGCATACTTACATACGTTCAAACATGCTGATGATTTCATTTATCTGGTTTGGCACGTCGTTCTTTGTTCTGTAGGTGGAGAGCTATGTGGAGGCCAGACTTTGGAACAAAATATTTGTTTGGACACAGCAGAAGGTTTGTGCAATTTTTGGTGAACTTGTCCACTGTTGTGTCTTGTGAGATTTTTTTTCCATCAATTTTAACAGAAAGAACAACAATTCCTTTTCTGAGCAAATTTAAATGATTTTATTCAGTTTGATCTGCAAATATGTGCCACAATCTACAAATGCAGGTAGAACTCTCTAAATGTGTGTGGAGAACTGCCTATGGGTCCGGGGTTCATTAATCCTGAGCTCAGTCTGACATATTCAGGCTGTTTCTTACCACCTCTGATGGTGGTGGTGGTATTACTCAGTCTACATTAGTTATTTATTAGTAGTGGTGGCTCAGATAGACATATCAGAATAGTATTAATATGTTATAAAATTACCAAATGCTTGTTGGAAGTGCATGTTTGTCTTTTTTCAGTAGCTGTCTTAGCAGGGCTAGACATACTGGGCGTTGGCCAGTGGGCTGACCGGGGGCCAGTGCACTTGTGGGCTGTTGGGTCAATATAATTTTTGTCTTTGTTGATAAAATTATGCAGGCTATAGGCTGCCTTGAAGAGCCACTGCGCACTGGCCCTACAAGCACTGACAGCAGCCTACAAACAGCCCCTCACCTACCTTCCCTGTGCACACCTTGTAGAAGAGAGTTTAATGTGAAAGAAGTGGTTGATAAAGACTGACAAACAAAAGAGAAAAAAGCTGAACCTTAAAAGTTCAAAGATGTTTTATCCTCAGGCCCTGTATCTCACATGTCCTTCCTGGGATCTGCTGAATATCAGGAACCGCCCCAAGTGCTCCGATTACCACAGGGCACACTGTTGCCTGAGCAACACTGTGTGTGTGTGTACCAAGTGTATATGACAAGTATATATAATTATGCTGAATCTGAAAACACATCAGATCTCATTAGAGCAAAGAACTCATGCTCAATTTCTATCTATGGACTGGGTAATGTGTTAGGAATGAATGACACATCTTTGATAGAAATGAAAATGATTAACCTGCAGAGTGCAACATACACTGGGCTAACCAATGCACTCTCCTCCTGGTGTAAACTGTCCAGAGGAGGAGTGTGATCCCTCTCTGGACCATATTTTTTGGTCCCCTTTCTTGAAAAGAAGCATCACCACTCTAATTCACCCAATGCACTGTCCCAGTGTTACCGAGACACACCAACCAGGACAGTCCCACAACATTTAGAGCCTTAAGGCAGCGGTCCCCAACCTTTTTTGTGCCACGGATCGGTTTATGTCTGACAATATTTTCACAGACCGGCCTTTAAGGTGTCGCAGATAAATACAACAAAATAAAACCAGTACCGGTACCAAAAAAACCTCCAGTCCCCAACCACCGGTCCATGGCCCAGGGGTTGGGGACTGCTGCCTTAAGGGACTCGGCACACTGTTGACTGCTTCTATATATGTGTCTGACTGAATCCATGTCCCACATATGTCTAGCTGGGTCTTCCACTGGGAAGCATCAAGGCCACAGTGCTGATTGAAAATGTGTTAGCAGCCTTTGAGATGGAGGAGATTCTCTATGAGCTGCAAGAGCATTCAGCGGGACTCAACTGTGGTATTTGGGATTACTCAGCCTCCTTTATCAACAAGTTTGGTGAGTTGAACTTTCGAGATTTCAGTCTGTGAAAAATATGGATGCATGGATGCATATATTGTTCAGGTGAATACTATGTTTACTCAGACCTTCTTCCCAGTTTTCTTTAATAAGGTCGAGTTACCTGCACAGGTAACTGCGCTGCCTAACAGTAACTCATAGAAAACTCCCATGGAGACCTGGGGCAGCTCCAGCACTACAAATAACAGAGGGTCTAGCCAGCACTCTCAATTGCATTTATCCTTGTGAATGAACTTAACCATGGACTTTTAAGTCCTATTCAGCCGCTCCACCAGTCTGAGAAGGGTAGACGATATTAACAGATTTAATGGCCAATAAAATTTATAAAGCTCCTTTAGTGTGTAAGACATGAATAATGTGCTCTGCTCAGTCAATATCTCTTTCAGGATGCCAACCTGGGAGATGACCTGACACAGCGCCTGTGACACACTGTTTGGAGAAATGGTGTACAGCGGCAATGCTTCCGGATGTTGTGCTGCCTAATATACCAGAGATAATACAAAGTGATAGTCACTTGCACTCCGGTGATATGGCCTGATGAGGTCTATGCCTAAGTGCTCAAACAGGACCTCTCTTAATGGTAATGGGTGCAAGGGTGCTTTTGCAATGGCCGGCTGGTTAACCAACTGACATTCCGGGCTGGACATGTACCATGAGCACACATCCAGCCAATAAAATCAGGCCATTATTTGTTCCAGAGTTTTGTCATATTCCCTATGCCCTGCCATAGAGTTATAATAAGCCGCCTGGAAAACCATTTTCCTGGGCGCTTTTAGGCACATACAAATGGGTGCGTTTCTCCTTTGTGCAAGTGTCACTTGATAAAGCCTATCATTCAACAATACAAAGTGCAGCTTTAGCGCGCACCAAGTGACCATAAATTTCTATCAATGGTCGAAGGCTGAGAGCATGGTGTCATCACTAGACTGCTCCAGTGGAAAATCTTTTGTGGAGCGAATCACTGGAGCTGGGGGCCCCTCCGCAGAAGGCCCACCTCCATCAGTGGACACTCCCGACGTAGGTGTCCTGGCCACCGGCACTTCCAGCACTCCTGCCCCGGCGTCTATGCCGCCATTGGTGGCTTGGGTACAGTGTATGTCACTTCTGAGACCTGGGGAGGCAGAGTGGGAAGGAACAGGTTTGGCAGCCTTCCAGTGCAGGTATGGGTGGCTGCCTGCCAGCCAACTGGCCGGCTGCCCCACTCTGCTTCTTCTGTGTTGGTGGCCAGGTCATCCTCAACCAGGATGAACGCAGCCTCCAGGTTCGCTGGCCGATGGCAGTGGACCCATTGTGCCATTTCCCAAGGGAAACTCTCCACTAACTGCTCGATGACCACCATTGCCAGCATGCAGGCCTCACCCTCCAATGGCTCAGGCTGCAGCCACCTCACCACATCATGCAATTTCCAGGCCCACAAAAATGGCCAGTCCTCCCCCGTCATCCGACTGGCCGTTAATGCCAGCAATGACCTTCCGGGGAGAGACCCATGTGATCCAGCAAAACCCAGCAGATGTCCCATCTGGTCCTCAGACAGTGGCAGCAGCTGCTGTGCACCACTTTGCTGCAGGCCACTGGCACACCTCTGCTCTAGCCCAGAAGGCCTTCAGGAAAACCTGTGGGTCATTTCCTTTCCTTATCCAGTGCACAGTCACCGCCAGCGGAAGGGGGGGTGGCAACGGGGTGACCCTGACCAGCTGCTCCAACTCCAACATCTGCTGGATGTTGGCCTTTTTTTTGTCCAGCTGATCCTCTGGGCAGCTGCCTGCTTGCGTTGCATGGCCACTATGTCTGCCAGCATCTGGGTCAGCAGCTAAATCACCTGCGCAGGTGGCATGGCCTGAGGGTCGGGCATGATCCACTGGGTTTCAGCACCACTGTGAAAGATCTGGACCCCATAGAGCATTCAGATGATTGCTTTTTATTTATTTTGTTTAACACAGAAATGTTTCTTTGTGCTTTGGCACCAAGGTCTTTTCCAGGCAGTTAGCTTTGCAGCTGTCTCCACATTCCAAACTCTCTCATCTCAGGTCCCCGGCGTCACTAAAAGAAAGGAGACCTTGTTAGCTCAATCATCTCCACCTACCCCATCAGCCTTCCTTGCACTGCCCCTTAAGTCCCCAGCACCACCCCTCCACTGCAGCGGAGCTAGAGACCACACTCCTGACACACCCCTGTCATTCTGGGTTTTTTTCTTCATTTAAGCACCAAATCTTATGAAACCACAAATCTTCTACTGAAATTCAGCTGATTTCCATATTGATACTAAAGCCATAGTACTTTAGATGATATTATAATTTTGATATTATGTTTCCAATCCAAATCTGACAACAAAATAATATTTTAGATTTCATTTTTCTATATTCCTGGGACTTAAGAATTAAACCCCAGCCTAGTGGAAATTTGAGTAACTCCAAACAGTCCAGCAACTTTTTACTGTACATAAAGTGTACAATGAAGGTCATATTAAGCCATGATCAAACAGTCAAACTGAACTGAAAACATTCTCCAGGTCATCGACCAGCCTTCCTGTTGCCTGACCGCCATAAATATGTCAACATGGAGAAGCATTTTCTGCGCAGCTACATGGATCTGTTGGTTAAGACGTGTCATCAGCGAGGAGCATTGGCCACCGGAGGCATGGCTGCCCTGCTGCTGCCTCAAGACCCACTCAGTGACTCCTATAGGAGAGTGTTGGCTTCTGTGACAAGGTGAAAATATCTCTCATTAGATACATGCAAATACATGAACATTATTATAGGCCCCAATTGAAAATGTCAAATATGAATCTGGAAATACACCAAAAGCTTCTGTTCAAGTACAACTTGCTAAAGCACATTTAGACAAATATTAGTGGAACTCTATGAATAGTCTAAGGAGCTTAGAAAGAAAAGCATCTGGACTTCTTTCAGTTTCTTGAAGATGTCTCACCTCTCATCCGAGAAGCTTCTTCAGTTCTAAGAGCAACTGGTGGAGAGTCCCAGGTTTTAAGCCCTATGGGAGATTAAAATCTGGGACTCATAAATCCACCTAAAGGAAGAGAACCCACCCAACCTGTTCCAGACCCTGGCAGAATCTAGACCTGGACTTATCAGTATCCTTTGATTGTATTAAGTACCATAGTTGAGGTCCTCAAGTCTTTCCCTTGAAACAAACTCAATCATTCAAGTAAGGAAATCTCAGAAAGTTCATTCCATTTATCCCCAATTAAACTTCCAATCAATTCATATCACATTGAACAGAACAAACTTTGTGTGATTTCCTTACCTGGATAATTGAGCATGCATCAAGTGAAATTGAATAAGTCCTTTGGATGAGTGACAGATGTTTCTCCTATGGAAAATACTACGTCCAGATAAACAGAATCAACTTCTTAGTATTCCGTTTTTTATAGATTGGTGAATCTACCCCCACCTTTACTACATAACTTCACTCCAGGATTATGTTTTTATTTATATTTTATAGTGTGTGTTTTGTGTGTGAGTGTGTGCACATGTTTTTGGTATATATGTATTTTATTATACTCGAGAAATGTTCATTATTGTTTGTTCCCTATATGTTATAGCATATGACAATGTAACCATACATATAAACCAAATACATATTCAATGATGTCCATTGATCCAGTTTGTGTTTTTCCACATTTCAGGTTGAAGTTATTAGAGATTACTGCAGGTGTGGATGGTTTCATGGTATATGACCTAAATTTGATTGAGCCCATGCAAAAAGTGAGCACTGAGGCATATAATGCTTTTTTATGCATACAAAGTTACAGTGATTGTCATTTGTGAAATTATTTGGTAATTCTTCATCTTTTCCAGCTCTTTACCGTCCACACTGAAGGAGATAACCAGCTTAACCAGCTTCGAAATGATGTGACCGTATTTCCTGAAGACTTGCTATCCATGCCTTCAGTTAGTGTTTTTTCTTTTTGGTGAACTGCAGAAGACACTTCAATAAACCTTAGTAATATTAAAATTATCATTAAAATTGAATTTAATGAAAAACACCACATTTTAAACAGCCTAAAAGCTTTTTTCTGGCTTCTAACCTCTAGTGTGTGTAGGAAAACAAACAGGAAGAGGGAGGCCTTTCACACCCAGATAATGTTGGGCAGGAATGAAAACATCCATTATACCTGATGCATATGATATAAATCCAATCCAGTCCAATCTTATTTTTAAAGCACTTTAAAATAGCCAGCACAGGACCAAAGTCCTGTACAGTTATTAAGTTAAGAACAATAGAATAAAATAAAACAGCAAAAATACAACAACCCACAAATACACAATCAATCAATCAATCAATCAATCAATCAATCAATCAATCAATCAATCAATCAAAATACTTAATTGATCCCCACGGGAAATTATTTAGGTTACAAATATATAGATTATAAAATATAACCCTCTATTAACAAAAAACAAGATAAAAAAAACATAGAATCAACTAAAAAATAAATAAAATAAAATAAAAAGGTCAACATCCTACTAAAATCCACAACATCAGATAACTATAATCAGCTAAAAAACCAACATCTCACAGGGTGTCAAAGGCCAGGGTGAAGAGGTGGGTTTTTAGGAGTGATTTAAAACCAGGCAGAGAAGAGGCCTGTCTAATCTATAAAGGCAGATCGTTCCACAGTTTTAGAGCTGCTACAGCACAAGCACGATCTCCTCAGGAGCAGCTGATCAGCTGACCTGAGAGAGCGGGTGGGTGTATAAGGCTTTAACAGCTCAGAGAGATATGATGGGGCCAGGACATGGAGGGCTTTAAAAGGAAATTAAAGAATGTTTAAATGAATCCTAAAGGGAACGGGCAGCCAGTGAAGTGAAGCTTAAATAGATGAAATCTGCTCAAACTTTCGAGTGCCAGTTAAAAGACGAGCTGCAGCATTTTGCACCCTCTTTAGATGAGCAATATATGAAGCACTGATCCCTATATAAAGTGCATTACAGTAATCCAGCCGTGTGCTAACAAAGGTGTGGAGTTCAAGTCCACTTTGACTCCCAGGTTTGTGACAATGCGCTTAACATACCTGGCCAAGGTATCTAGATACACTTTGGGGGTCTCAGTGGGGCTACCAAAAACCATCACCTCAGTGTTTTTGTCACTGAATTTTAAAAGTTAAGAGACATTCAGGCCTTAATGTCATCGAGACACTGAAGTAAAGGCTGTATGGAATATGTGCCTTTTCTCAGTTGCTGTACAGAGAATAACCTGTTTGCCTGATGACTCAAACACTGAGTTATTTTACTAAAGATATTTACTTATTTTATGTTTTGATGATACAGTACAATGTAAAACATAGTATGACAACTTTATATGAACGTGTAAAATAAGGTTTTGATGTACTGTATTTTTCGTAGGGAGGAGTCACGCTTAATGGTTTGAAGCATAACATTGCAGTTGGTGTGCTCTTTATTAATGCTTGGCTGTCAGGTTTGTACATTCATATTATCCATGAAAAAAGGCTTACATGCATTAAATGCTGTATGCGTGTATGTGTTGACTGTTGATACCATTTCCTGTTTCTAAGGTAAAGGCCACTTCTTCTACAAAGGCCAGGTTGAAGATTCTGCCACAGCAGAGATTTCTAGATCGCAGGTGAGTTTTGGATTAAATGATTGAACATTAATTGCTGAGACTGATGTAGAGCTTGAGCTAAACTCACAAGTAATTAGTATTTAGGATGTATTTAAGTGCCCTTTCATGGCCTGGATGCTTTATTTGCTCTAACAGATACATATTTGATACAATGACTAAGATCTGTCTTCATTTATGTTGAAAGTGATAGCAGAGCTGTACGTTTGAATGTTTCAGAAATCTCTCAGTCAGAACATGCTATATCAATGAACCTTAAATTTTTTTTTTTGGAGAGTTCCCACATACCACTAAAGGAAGCCCACATACCATCAGTGGTACACATACCACAATTTGAGAACCACTGCAATAGCGCCTCTTATTGTGTGTTTTGTTTGAGTTTCCAGAAATGCATGGAGTTACCAAAATTAGAGCGGGCATAGCCTAACATATGAAACAGGAAAAGACCACCGTGTAATCCATGTATTTCAACAAAGTAACTGTATTCTAATTATCACCTATTTATGTGGTAACTGTGACAGAATACAATTACTCATATTTTGTATTTTAACTACATAACGCCGGTACATGTATTCTGTTGCTCCCCAACACTGGGATTGATTCTCTTCAAATGAAGACGGTGAAAACTTTCTTTCCTTCTTTGTTGAAAAGGTTAGCAATGTAAGGAGCAACATCTCTCCCTCTAGGTACCATTTGTCTGCTCCGATTTTATTTAAGCCTGTCATTTTAGAAAGCTTTTTACCAGTGTCCTTACCTGAGTTGTTGAAGCTGGTTACTTCAATGAAATCATCCTCTTGATATTCTATCAGGGTCTTTGTTTAAAAATGTTTTTGAGTCTATTGGTCCTAGTGTTCTTACAACTGTTAATGCATCTCTGCTGTCTGGTCAAGTCCCTGCTTACTGTAAAAGTGCTGTTATTCACTCACTTTAAAAAAAAACCTAAACTTGATGCTTCTTTGATTTCCAGCTACCGACCCATCTCAAAATTGCCATTTATTGCCAAGATTTTAGAAAAGGTTGTGGCCAAGCAACTCACGGCTGTTTTAGATAAACGTAACATTCCTGATAAATTTCAATCTGGCTTTGGTAAGGCTCATGCTACCGAAACTGCACTTCTTAGTGTGTCTAATGATATTTTGATGAACTATGATGCTGAACAGTGCACTGTTTTGATGTTGCTGGACCTAACCTCTGCTTTTGACACTGTGGATCATGGTATTCTGTTAGATAGCTTAAACCACTGGGCGGGTATATCGGGTACCGCATTGGAATGGTTTAAATCCTAATTGTCTGAACGTTCTTTCTCTGTGGCTACCTCCAAGTTCAG